>OY755246.1:28199966-28275091 GCA_963576725.1 Azorinus chamasolen | reverse complement strand
TCTCGATTTCTTCATTAAAATACGAAACAAGTACTAAACAGTTTGGTTTCTAAAGCTGTCCAACGTATCATCCAGATCGCCAAAGTTTTCATGGTCCAGTCCTTGAATCACTAAAGGTTTAACTAACTGCAATTGCCTTAATAACTTTCTGTTTCGTAGCTTTTAGCTGATCACTGTTTACGATAAATGGTTGATAGAAAACAAACGTCTGTGCAACAGAATCTGAAAAATTGCAATCTTTTCACACATGTTCTGCACATTGTATAGAGAAAAACAGGGGATATAATTTATGTATTTTAAAGTTTGCAAAAGAAGTGTAAAATGTAAGTAAAATAACAATTCTTAATTCTATATTCCTATTGTCCGTAAAGGGGACATACATGTAGTCAAACAAGAGGATTCCACTGATCAGGGTATGATGTACATAGTCATGTCGGCTTCAGAAATCTTGTGGAAACAAATATCTGGGTAGACACACTCAGAAGAGCTATAGAGGCGACTTCTGTGAAATAGATCCAAGTTTTAAACTTAAAACGGATACTTATTTAAAGCTTCTTAGTACCAATTATCGCTTTTCACACTAGGGGGTGTAGCAATATTATCTCACAAAGATGGCAAGAATTAGGTCAATGCTGTTTTATCATGGCTGATTTACGGAGAACAATCCTCCTTAACTGGACAAGTACATTGACGATATTGTGAAGTTTGCCCCAAATATTTGTCGTCTGCAAATATCATTGTCTGTTTTAAATTCCTTCAAGATCCAAATGGTCCGCCAATTGAAGCAAGCTACGTGAGTCGCTCTCCGATGAGTTCGGTGGTTAAAGAGTTAAATCTTTTCGCTGCCAATATTGCATCGGTGATCTTGACCATTACTTATGCCAGCAGTCTGAATCAAGATGAGAGGCCAAGTAACTCGGCGTCTCGTCAGAATCCAAACTGTTTGTAATTGTGCCTGCATGTTTTAAAAAAAACATGAAGAAAAATAATATAATAATATATTAGCAGACGGCAAAGTTTGTAGACGACAAAATTTGGCAGTGAAAGAGTTAAAAAAAAAAAGAGAAAATAAACGGTCATATGACTAAATCTTATGTGACACAGAAACCTTTCTGCTATTTTTTTTATTTGCAGGTCACGTTGTGGTCATATCTTTATGATAGTAACCCATGTGTGCTTAGTGTTGCTATTAAGGTTATGGGCAAACATTTTAGATCCAGACCAGAGGTCTATGTTTGCTTGATAAATAATTTTCCACAGGTCACTTCCGCAAAACATTCTTACAAATACAATGCTGAAAATATATATACCTTTACCTGATAGTGATGCTATTTCACGCCTTTGTAAAAAGCATAGACACTGGTCAGACATCTTATCAACAGACACTGGTCAGACATCATAATTATCAACAGACACTGGTCAGACAAAATTATGTACATGTGTGTAGATCCGAGTTTACAGTTTCTGTCATGGTAAAACAGCTCATTGTTTATTGCGCAGTTATAAATATCTAGCTTATTAATATTCATGATGGCTTTATTTCTTACATGTATATTCATTACATAAATAATTAAACCTTTCCTTCACATAAACGCCTTTTCACACATTTGCAAACAGAGTATACTTAGATATTGTATAGATCTAATTCTTCAGTTTCTGTGAATACCAAACATTCATGGGTTCATATGCCAGAATGAAAATTATTTCTAATGAATATTCATGAAGTCGTGAATTTTGTATAAATATTAATTAGAAAAGGTGTTGAGAAGAGTATATGGAAGCATCACGGGACAATAAGAACTGTTCCTACATATATATGGAAGCATCGCGGGACAACAATAATTGTTCCTACATACCGCGGTTGAATTAGCCCATCCTATGTAATAGTGGACACTAGATGACAATAATCGGCTTAACTCTTATATCACTGTGAAAAAATAATAATCCCTGCTCCAACTCTGATTTGATGTATTTTTGCCGACTTCCGATTCGTTCCAGATTTTGAGAAACTACTGACCTAGAGTCAAACAGTTTGAATCCTTGTGAGACGCTGCGTTACTCAATACTCATCATCCCATCCGCATCCAATCTGTTTGCAAGTCTGAGGGAGTTCATGCTAAGTGTTAACCCTTTCTGTGTGGGAAACTGCCACTAGAGTCCTTTACAAACAGTGCAGACACATATAAAAGGGCCATAGAGTAACCCTCTCATCACGGTCTGTACTGTTTGCCAAGTTACACTTTTCTCTATTTTCATGGTCAGCTTTACCTGTTTAAATATCGGGATAGTCCATTTGAAAATTTTGCGTTAAAAGTGTTAATACTTCAACTATTATGTTGGCTTTACGCATAACCGGATCTAACTGTTAAGTCGACCATGATACAGGACCGCAATAAAGAATAATAAGTAGCTAATGGAATTCAGAACGTCTTGACCAGTCAGGTCAGCTTATCATGATGAACCTTTGATCCAAGATTTGTGGTCTCTGCAGGTGGCAGAAAACAAATATTTGAGATTACTTCTTGTACTAAGAAGCCTCCCCTCCCTCTAATACATTACATGGCGGTGTCTTAGTGCAGTACATTTGTAATTGTGTAATTGCACTTCGTAGACACAATTAATAAATGATGACAGGTAGAGTTTATATAAGACTCCCAGTAACTGATGGTCTTTTGGTCGTAATTGTGACACGTGCTTTGTGGTCACTATATGACTCTCGCCAGCATTTGCGTTATGTTCTTATGAACATTTACATACAGTATAGATCCTGGTCTGAAGTCACGTCATTAACTGGCAGTTTTTCTTCCTATTCTTTGTTTGCAAATTCCCGGATAAAACCCTTCGTATGCTAATCGCGACCTGACTTGTATTTGCCAACAACTTTGATCCAAATGGCATTCCGAGTAGCTCGATGTCTCATCAGGATGTAGGCTGTTTGACACTCTCTCAATAGGTTCTCAAAAAGTCTGAATGAATCGGACGTGCATAAAATTAGTTTGAACTTTATTTTCAGCATGTGAAGGTGCAAATGTTCTATTTAGCATGTCATTAGTGAAATTGTGATTAACATTACAATTAGTTTGGATCCAGAAAAGCTGCCAATATACGATAAAATGATAGTTTTATGTTTGCAGGAAACGTACATTATAGCATAATCTTAATACAATGCAGGATAAAGGTTTGAGTGTGTAAAAATTGTTCAGAATGTCAGTAGATGAAGGTAACGGGTTAATATGATATGAACAGACGCACACTGGTTGTGCGAACATCAAACCTAATTATTGGATACATAGACAATACAAGCATTTAACGTTCAACATATTACCGGCGGTTTTGTGATTGCCTATGCATGCAGTTTGGATCCAGGGACATGGGACGCCAAGTGATTAGGTGGTTCATCAATGTCCTGATTGGTTGACACGACGATACTATATTTGAGGAATGAAATGGAACAAGAATTGAAGCAGATGGTCGTACAATGTATTTGCGGACGACATTTATTCAGAGTGCAGAATGTTAAACGTAATTTTATTTTGTACAACTGTATCTCTTCCTACAGCAGTTTGACAAAAGAGATGATTTTGATTTTAATATTGTTAATTTTCCTCATCTTGACGGGGATGTTCCCCGGGCTCCATCTTACGGGGTTTATATATCTCAACTTATTCGTTTTGCTAGAGCTTGTTCATCTATTGACGATTTTAACAGTCGGAATCTCATTTTAACTGAGAAACTGCTTAAGCAAGGATATAGATACCATAAACTAAGAAAAACTTTCTCTAAATTTTACTATCGAAATCTCTCGCTTATTGGCAAGTACCAATGTAATCTCAAGGCGCTTCTGCGACACGGTATTTCACATCCTGAATTTTATGGTGATGTGATTTACAAACTTCGTAAAATTATTGGACATACCCATTTTCTCACTTTGTTCATCAAATATGTAAAAAATTCATTAAAAAGGGATATGATCCTGTAGTACTACAACATACTGCATGTTTGGTTGTGAACCCTTTTACAGTTGGCAATCACGCTGGCCTCTTTGCATGTACGCCGACAAGAAAGGTTTAGTACTCTATGAAGGCGACCTCTTAAATCCAGAAATGGAAGGAGAACGTCGGATATCTGTACTATTACGTTTTTGTCGTACCCTTTATTACTTTTCTACAGTTACTCTGTTTGCAGCTCAATCATTGAGTACACTAGCGATAGGTGGATACAGTTTGTTCACTTAAATGTTTTCGTTATACATGCACTTTACCACTGTATTTGCCGTCGCGGTTGTTGTAGATTAGTCGGAGAGGGGATACGTTTATTTACACTGTTTGTCTTTTAGGGTGGGGATGGAATAAGTGTGAGGTTGGGCGCCCATAAACCGGTTTAACCCCCCAGTGACTTTTGTCACTGACCGTTCCAAGGCGGTACTTCCATCTTCCCCCTATTGCATGTTTGTTTTGTCTTTGTGCGTCTCTTGTTGTTTTTATAGTTATGTACATTTGCTGTTTCCTTGTGTTGCTGTTCGGGCGACTGTTTGTTCTGTATGTGGTGTTTCCTGCATGACTCATTTTTGTACTTTTAGTATGTATCAATTCGAAAGTTCATCCTATGTTTACTTGTGGTATGGGTAGTTAGGAATGTTGTCCAAACCACGGTCCACTGTGTTCACTGTATGAACATTACTGTTCCTCTCCTCGGGGAAAGCATTACTTGCAGTTTTACGTGACCATCATCTCAGCTACAATGATATCTCGCTGCAATCTTGGTGTTTTTTGTTTCTTCCTCGTTTTCATTTTTATCATCTTCTTTCCTCTTTTCTTATTTCCAACGTCATCTTTTTAAACATGAGTTTATGTCTATATGGTGTTGTTTATCAGCTGCATTGCTAATACTGCAGTCCTTTCGAGAAGAATGTTCTGTATTGTCAGTCATTATATATCAAAGTTTCTTTGTATATTGTTATTCTTTGCTGTTGTTATTCTAGGTAATGTGCCAATTCGGCCCTTGTCTGAAATGTGGGTTAGTTTGATCTGCCTTTAACCCTTTCAACGCTGAATTTTCAAATGGACTATTCCAAAATTCAATAAGGTCAACCTTATCGTGAATATTCAGGGTGTTTTATAGAAAATGGAACATGACAAACAGTGTAGATTCTGATGAGAGGACTCCTCTATTAGGACATTGGTGACTTGTCCCCTGAAAACGTTATGGTCTGATTTCAGAACTGTAAAACAGTGATATATATATATTTTTAATTTGAAGCTCAGATATAAACATTCAAGTGTTGTTATATTTAATCCGAATTGCAGGATAATTAACTCGTCATAATTTCTGCGATGAATGAATAGTAACAAACTTTGATTGAACACCAAACTTCGGTCGACGTAATGGACTGTAATGATCATTACGTATATTGATCAAAACTATGGTGTCAATGTACAAAAATGGTAAAAGTCTACAAAAGTGCGTTGACTGTGTTGACAAAAAATGATAATGGAATTTCATTAGGGATACGGACCGAACTATGGCGTCAACGCTCAATGGTAAAAGTCTACCAAAGTACGTAGATTGTGTAAATAAGTAATGGACTTTCATTTTCGTTATGTATACGGACCGAAGTATGGTGTTAACGCACTGTTGGGTGGGTTGATTGCAAAGTTATCACCGGTCTTTCTATCTTAAAACCACGCCAATATTGACTTGTCACAAGTCTGATAATATTTTGCAAGGTAGTTCGGTATTGAGAGCATTAACACCCATGTTAGTTTGAGACTATTGTCTGTTCCTGACATACAACGTCTTTCGGTATTAACACCAATGTTGGCCCAGAACCATATTATGTTTCTACTCTGCAACGTATTTTGGTATTGCAAACATTAACACCATGTGTAGTGTGTTGCTACACTCCAACGTACCTTGGTACTTAAATCATTAAAACCAATGTTGACTTGACACCTTAGTCTATTCCTGTAATACAACATATACTTTGGTATTGAAATCAACAATACCAATATTGGATCGACACATTGGTATGTTCCTGTAATATAACATACTTTGGTTTAAAAAGTGTTTTAATTCGGTTCCTTTAAGACTGGTGATTGCTTAATGCGATTGAATCCCGACAAGGATTAATACTAGGTTTCGAACATGGAAGTGCAAGAAAGTTCGATCCAAATAAAATTCAACTTGCATCTTACTTTAGTCGAAGACGGGACCGTACTACAGTATAGGACTGCCTAAATGTGTTATACAAACGTGCTCTATGTGCGTCATGCCCGAAGACAACAAACTACACATGTTCATGTATGTATAAGGTACTATATTGTTTGACCATGTCATGTATTTATATATGCTTACATACATGTATTTTCAATAATTATGATTATGAATCATTTGTATACTTTTCTCATATTGCGATAAATAAACAAAAATCTATTCGAAGTAGTATGTGTGTCAGACAGGGTAGATAGAATGCGTTCCCACAAGAGGCAGAAGGACGAGGGGCTTATAGTTGTGTCCCTTGAGGTCTGATCTAAACCTACACTGTATGCACATAGCATTGTATCCATTTACCTGTGAGACATTATTATTTAGTCTTGGATCAAACTAATCAGTTAGATATCGCCTGTTTTAGGAAGTTTCTGAAAACACTGGAGTTTCCTGGCTTCACCTGTTCGATTAATGATTTAAAGACTTTAACAGAAGTCGGTTCCTGAGAAGTAAACATTTACGCCAAAGACATACGTCTAGAAACTGTGCAACACAAAGAATCGTGGAGAATCACGGAGTAGTTTTCTAGGCGCTTATGAAGTCTTTAAGATCGTGTTATGATATGACTGATGAAAAAGCACGCTAATGTACTGTTTAATCTTTAACCGACTGATGATACTGTCTGCAGCTAAAATGTAGTCTGTTGAAATATTGAACTTTTATTCTCGGCTATATTTAAAATACAGATAGATAGGATATCGAGTGAGATCTTGGTACATAGAGAAGTCATCCGGGTATAGATTTGGATACTAACTGGGTGAAAAACCCTTACGAGCAAATGAAAACTCGTTGTCGGTTATCGGGTACATCACCTCCAGTGGCACGTGGGGTTCCGTGCACGATACGCTTGGTTACATGGGTGGTTCGGAGATTATCCCGGGAAAAAACCACTTCTGCATAAGACTCAGCCATGTTAATTGGGACTTGAATCTTAATAAAAAGTAAATTTCATGAGATAACCCTCCGATATGCCTGCAAAACAGCGGAAGGGAGAAATAAAGATGTTATATGAAATCGCTTTACGATATGGTTTATAACATGAAGCTCGTACATGTTTAATATTGCACGTTAAGCACTTTATTATTTGAAATATCTCGATCTCTCCATCGACTTTCAAATTAATGGTAGCCAAAACAACCGCGCCCGAGTGTCCTGGTTAAAGGGAGATAATTCAAATATACCCGGTAATTCTTATTGTAAACAACAAATTATTTACTTGGTCCTTCAAGAGCTTTACACTAACACTTTCACCGACTATATATACGTATTTCAAAGTATTGTTCAATTTCAAAAGATACGTGTGTATACAGTAAATTCCCTCTAAATCGAAAATTTAATAAAGACAATGTTTGTTCTTGTTTAATGCGGGACGAAAGTCATGCAGCTAGCTGATTTAGAAGCTTTTACCCTTAACTTGATACTAACGCCACAATTTTGCATACAAAGCAGGCCCAGATCAGAAGTCTCCTATAGCAACCGTCTGATCAGGGTCTGATCTGTTTTGCTTATAAAATTATACCGACCTGATTCAACAGTTTCTGTCAATACCAAACAATCCTGTGTCTATATTTCATTATAAAGACCTAGCTAATAATTATTCACTATATCAATTCTATAATGAATATTCAACAGTTAAATGGATAAGTGTCTGGTCTGGAGCGGTTATACAGTATCTGTTTCCATTTCTTGGCGTTTTTACACGAGTATCTATAGATATGAATGAGATATCACGTTATACCGTGTCTCTCCTTGATCTTAACTATTTGCAGAACTTACCTACATCCTTCAGTTATAACAGGTTTACACCAAATAAGCCCATATGACAAGTGAGTCCGTAGAACAAAATAGAATCCGTTCAAGCCCCGAGGTTATAAATATTTTTGTTTGAGTCTGAGATCAGAATCTGACCAATCAGATACTTGAAAATGATCTCAGACTCAGATTCAGAGGTTGTATAACCTTGGACCCAGATTTACACCAGATAAGCCCAGATGAGGACAAGTGATTAAGTAGAACAAAATACAATCCGTCCAAGATGTTCGCCATTGGAAAAAAAAATGCCACTATTATGGTATTGGTTCTTGCAGGCTGTAGGCCTTGAGTTGTTGTCGAGTCACCACCATGCCGTCACCACGGACGAGTTTCTAATTACCGCTGTAAACTATCCAATATACTATTTATGTCATTTCACCCTTTACCTCACGAGTATTCATGGCAGATTCTGTCTATTATGAGTATTAATAATTTTTTTCTCATATTATTATATAAAACAAGTGAAGAAGCGGTCTGATATTGGTCTACTCCGTTTGGACAACGTCAAGTAGCTTCTTTATCAAGTAAAGGATTTAAACAGAGGGACGAATGACCGCTTCGAAACTGGAATAAGAAGATATTTTCTATCGACAAAAAATACCAACTGTGTCAAAAGTTAAGTCATTAGAGATACATTAATTCTTTGCTATTGACGACACAGCGTGATTCAAAATGACCCCCCCCCCCCCAAAAAAAAAAAAAAAAAAAAAAAAAAAAAAAACTAAAAGAATTGGAGAAGATGGAGAGAGAGAAAAAGAGGGGAGAGACATGAAGTGAGAGGAGATAGAGAAAGTAAGAAGAAGAATATGGTAGTTTGTATTTATTGGCCACGTGGGCATGAAATATTGATATGTATCGGACGATTAAAGTAAACTATTGATGATTATCAGGCAAATTAACGTAAACCTTTGATATTTATCGGAGAAATGAGCATAAAGTGAATTAGCTCACTTACAACTGTGATACTAATCATAATACGAGAAAAATGACTTTCTATAAGATCTTCAACATCTTAATTTAGGCAATCATCTCTTCAAAACACAGGAGTGCTGACTTTCATAATTAACCAGTCACCTGACATAGACACCTTTTCACGTCATTGCAAACAGAGAAGACACAGCTGAGACAACTCCTGTAGGAATCGTCTGATCCAGATCTGCTCTGTTTGCTTGTTGAATTATATAGATGAGATTCTACATCCAGTTTCTACCATAACAAAAACTTCCTGTGCTCAGATGTCATTATAAAAAGAATCAGCTACACTGTATTCATAATGTCATTATTTCCTACACGAATATTCGTCATTTAAAGGGTTAAACTCCGATTTTACGAGGTGTAAGAAAACGTTTGAATAGTTCATTTGGCATCAAACTGCCAACTAAAAAGCTACGCAGACATTAAATCTCCTACAAACATCAGCTTAAGATTAAATTCTGGCGTTTGGAAAAGTTTGAAGCAATAAAATTCCACGTTATTTGCTTTCGGATGTGCGATGGAATGTTTCGGAAGTTTTATGAGGTTTCAAGAAGCATAAATTTCTCGAATACAGTCTGGAAACTTTGAAACTGTTTGACTGCAGATCATGAAAAGGAATAAACAAGTCTATCCGAAAGATAATTCATTATCTGTAGACAAATTAAAATGAATGCACGTAGCTGGTTGATTTCATTATGATTTCATCGTCAGCTGTATTCATTTCCCTAACCCTGTGTTAACGCATTGCTTAATCATTTTATTCCACATATACGCATTCTAACGCCTTTACAAACAGTACACCCAGATCAAATGGCTCATGTAGGATCCGTCTGATCAGGGTCTGCTCTGTTTGCTGAATAAATTATAAAGTCCTGATTCTACAGTGTCTGTCTAGACCGAACAATCTTGTTTTCCTGTGCCAACTTGAAAATTGAACTAATTAATATCCATAAAGTCATTTATTCCTAAATGAATATGCATGGTATAAAGAGCTAGTTGATCGTATACTATAGTGTATTCGTGCACAGTCTGTCCAAGTTACTTTGTCTGTAGAGCTGTAATATTGATGCTTCCCCTCATACAAGCACATTTTCACGCATTTGCAAACAGAGTATATCGAGATCAGACGGGTCCTGTAGTGGCCGTATGATCAGGGTCTGCTCTGTATGCTTATAAATGTGCTAACAATACAGTCAAACCTCTCTTAACCGGAATTCTAGTAGAGAAGAATTTAGATATTTAAGGCAGGGGACTGATTAATGCATGGTGAAAGTCATGCAGAAAGCTCCTCTAGGAGACCAATATTTATACTAAATTTAACGTCTGGTTAAGAGAGGTTTTACTGTATCAAACAATCCTGTGTTCAAATGCCATCATAAAAAATGGGCTAATAAATATGCCTGGTGTAATTATTTCTTACATGAATATACAACAGGGAAAAGGTAAAGGGTGAACTCTTTACGCTATCAAAGGCCAGTCTGCTATCACCGATTAACAGTTTGGATCCACGCCGAGTAACTTGGCACCTTTATCATAATCCAAACTGTTTGCTACTGTGGTTGTGTATTTCACTGAAGATAGACAAACATTAATAAGATTATTTTGTAGCAGACGACAAAACTCGCTGAAGACTTTCAAGACAATATACGGCATCGAAAGCGTTTTCAAACAACAGGTTAAGCAACGTTATGCACATCGAGCCTAAACAAATAGGCAAGTGAATTGTTTGTGATTTAACACACAGAGTCTCTAGCTCGACCTATTGCTAAAACCATCACACAGCCTGGAAATAGCGAATGCTGACAAGTGAATGATATCTTCCAGCGCAACTAGCATTCTTGGTCATGCCTTTTCACAATAAAACTGGCAGATAATGACTGCTTAAACGTTCATGTTGTTTAATACTTAGCTTGCTGCAGCAAGATGCTTGTGTACAACAACTGTTGTCAGATTCAACTCTAATAATTATCACATTTTCTTCCAAAGTACGACCAAAGCGTGAAACAGTAGATTCTGATGAGTTGGCCAGATACTCACTGGGTTTCAAACTGTATTATAAGGTTTATATTGTATATCAACATATCATATAGAGCGTGCTAAGGGATAATGAAGACAAATCGGTTCCGTAATAATTTTTATAGGAGCTCTTCAAATGGAGTGTGGAAAAGTAAGCTGGTCACGTGATGCATCGAAAAGAATCATGGGAAATTTATTAACAATCCTTGAGATATGTAGAACATTACTCCTAATACTATAATTGGTGTATATTAACAATTTTTCATAACGCGTAATAACCAGTCGACAAATACAAATATCTGACTGGAACACACAGACAGACAGGCAGACAAGACGTACAGATAAAACCCACTATAAATTAGGGGCGGGTTGATATGGGCAAATTGCTATTTATTTTTGCATTTTAGCGTATATCAACGTCCTCTTAAACACGTGAAGCCCTCTACTGATATCTACTTTTTCAATGACTGATATCGTTGATGCATGAGAAACACTATACATTCTTCCTAAACCTAGTCCTGTGCAGCATATTAATTCAAATTGTAAATTGAGCAAACCGAGGTTACCAACCGTTTTGCAAGCAACTGACTTAGCAGGATTTGAGCTCCACAGACAATCGGATCCTTGAGACCGTATTGAGTTCCACAGACAATCAGATCCTTGAGACTGTATTTAGACACAAACTCTATTGATCTGAGTTCCACAGACAATCGGATCCTTGAGACCGTATTCAGACACACATTCTATTCATAATTCGAGACCAGAACTACTCACTAACACGGTTCCCATGTTCTCAAACTCAACACCCGGAATATATTCAAATTCAAGCTACATCAGCTAAAGAAACTGATAGACGAATTGAGAGCATAGGAACCAGAGTGCTAAACTGACACAAAATACGCATGTCTGAGATCAATGTAAGATTTGTTCAGCTATTTGAACAAATCAAGGACCGTAACTCTTGACTGATTGAATCAATCTACATAGTAATCAAACTTGATCAAGATACAGCCATGATAGAAACGTTTTGAGTTAGACATTGGACGAGGCTACAATGACGAGTTTTTAATGATTCATAACTGAAATGCATGTGGCCATTTGAATGGTTATCAATCTTGACTCAGACATTATGGCAATATACATTTTCATGAAGATTGGCGAAGCACAGATAAAAAAAAAACAGGTAACAGACGGGCAGGCAGAGAATGAATGATGCAATCCAAATCATTTCATATTCAACTAGTCATCAATACCAAACATAAATGCAAATAAAAGAAATAAAGAAATAAAAAAAAATCTACCGAATAATAAAGGAGGAATTCGACGGACAAGAATTTGTTATAAAAATCAACAAAGGAAAATAACTCCTGAACTGATAGTGCATTCCAAGTTATTTCACGTTCATACATAACTAGACATATCAATCAACCATGCAAGTATGAAGAAATTCTACTGAATTATAAAAGAGAAATTAGCCGTACAATAATTTGTTATAACTAGAATGCCCACGGGCAACATGTCGAGCCCGCTGGCCATTCACCAATAGTACATGCAAATGTAAGACAGAGCAGGTCCTTATCAAATAGCTCCTATAGGAATACCTGATCTGGGTCTGCTTTGCAAAAGCATCAAAAGGCATCTGACTTTTAACCTCCAAGAGTAACCTTGACCTTTCAGCTACTGACTTGGTTTTTATGCGCGACACACCGTACCTTCTAGAGAAACATTTATGCCTAATCATTTCACAATCCATCAATGGAGTTCTGAATTAAAGTTCGGACAAGCAAAACAATACATGTTTTTGACCTTTAACCTCTAAGTATGACCTTGACCTTTCAGCTACTGATCTGGTGTTCGTACGCGACACGCCGTACCTTCTAGAGAAACACTTATGCCAAGTCATTTTACAATCCATCCACGGAGTTCTGAGTTAGGGCCCGGGCAAGCAAAAAATACATGTTTTTGACATTTAACATCTAAGTATGACCTTGACCTTTCAGTTACTGACCTGGTTTGTTTTTCGCGTGACATGCTGTACCTTCCAGAGGAACATTTATACCTAGCCATTACACAATCCACCCATTGAGTTCTGAGTTAGATCCCAGACAAGCAAAAACTGTACATGTTTTTTACCTTTGACCTCCACGTACGGCCTTGAACTTGCAGCTACTGACCTGGTTTTTGCACGCGACACGCCGTACCTTCTAGAGGAACATTTATGCCAAGTCATTACACAATCCATCCATGGTGTTCTGAGTTTGAGATCGGACAAGACCGGACGGACGGACGGACGGACGCACGGACGCACAGACGCAAGGACGGACGCAGACATTGTAGCGAGCTCACCGCAAGCGGGATCAACAAACTACTGAACTTATACACTGGGGGCCAACTACGTATTATCATCAAGTTTTGCTACGACAATTTATATGGGTATTTTAGAACAATTGTTTTCCTACGAAGCCAGTGTATATATTAGCCTATATTAGGAAATGTTTTCCTACGAAAACAAAGTTGCCTTCTAATCTATTATAATACCTATATAAATTCTCGTAGCAAAACATTTAATAATATTACGTAGTTGGCCCCCAGTGTTATAGTGCATTCGAAATTATCTCACCACCATGCATAACTAGACATCAATACCAATCACCCAAACAAGTATGAAGAAATTCCACTAAATAATAAAGGAGGAGTTAGCCGAAATATTTTTTTATAAAAATTCAACGAAGGGAAATAACTCCAGAAATTATCGTACAAAGTTATCTCAACTACATGAATATAATTGATCAGCACGATAAGGGTTGGCCAACTATTAATCATTTTGTGTATGGTTTTTAAACACATATACTTTCAATCAGTACAAGCAGTGTAGACCCAGCTCAGCCACAATGTGACACGACGTGATACAGATTTGTACGAGTAGTCACGTGGTTTAGGTAACTACATATCTGCATCACGTCGTACATATTTAAACAATAGCAACGAGTTCTCGTTTACAAATAAATTAAAGAAAATGAGCGGCAATAAATACGCGCTGCTATTTCGGTTAAAGTAATAGCTAATAATTCATTAGATGAAATATTTCCAGAATTTCGTTGAGTGGGTTATTTTCTTCGTTTCTATAAAATACCACATGTCTGTGAGTGAAGTATATAGTATTTTCTTCGTATTATGAAATAGCTAAAGGATCTAGTAACCCCGTGAAACGTAGTAACACCGTCAAAAGTCACCTCACCTCGAGGTGATATGAAAAACCTCTGGCACGCTCATATACATATTTTATCTAGAGTAAAACCTCTCTATAACGACCACTAAATTGTGTTAATTAGTTGGTATTTAGAGCAGGTGGCTGCTTAAAGCAAGGTGAAAGTAAAACAGAACGTTCCCATAGCGAGCGTTCTGTTTTACTTTCACCTTGCTTTAAGCAGCCACCTGCCTTTAACACAAAATGATTGATGTAATTTAGTGGTCGTTATAGAGAGGTTTTACAGAGATAGCAAGCAGGGACGGTTATTGTGACGAGAGTCAAACAAAACAGACCCTGACCAGATGTCACATCGGATACGTGATGGGTGATATGTGTGACTACACTGCATGTATACTGGTTTTGTCACGGAACAGGAGCAAAAACTGTTTAAACCAAAATTTTAATAAAGAAGAATTTAGGTATGTTTAGGCAGGTGGCTGCTAAATGCGTGGTGAAAGTTATGTAGCAAGCTTTTGTTGTGTCTTTCTGGATGAAATTCACCCTGTATTTATCTGCCACTGTATAAAACACCATAAAACTAATTTGAATGCCCGGTTTAGAGGGAACAGAAAAAAATTCCTAAAGTTTAATGTTAAATGTTAAACACTTGATACAGATAATGCAGTAAGTGTTGTGTGTTCTTGTTTACCCTCAACCCTTCCCTGTTCAGTATTCATGTAAGAAATAATGACAACATAAATATCAATTTTATAACGCAACCTTTTCAAGGGATTGTTTTGCTTTGACATTTGACTTAGAATCAGATCTATATCATGTCAAAAGCAAACACAACAGACTCTGATCTGGGTCTACTTTGTTTGCAAATGCGTGAAAGGGCGCGGGTTAACCCGCTATTCGCGACCTGATTTGCGCCACATCAAGATCCGAGTTGTTTGACACTCGGCCAAAAGTATCAATTGGAACTTGTAAGTGATCAAATTGCACACGATCCAAATTTGAGCAGACTTTATTTTCACAGCAGGATAAGGGTTAAATAATTTGACATCCAAAAGTATCTTTACTGCATTAAGAAGGAGGTCGACGGACTGTTGTAACGACTTGTTTACAAAAATGATGCCAGCAAATAACGGATAGGTAGAGATCTAATGTAATGGCTATGCCACGAAGTCTTTTCAAGGCAGAGGTTGCGCCAAAATAACTCACCTCTTGAACGTCCATGGGGTTAAAAGGTGGCGATTTCCGTAATTACTGTTCTAAATTGGCCAGAAAATTAGCGCCTTGAGCAGTCACTTGAATAGTCAATGAATATATATCTAGTAGATCTATACAAAGAAAAGTCAAAGTACAAATCACCTAAGCTAATGATCTAAACGCCATCCCAGCCCATCCCAGCCCATCCCCCTGATACTACTTGAGGCGCATATTGGTTTTGTTTTCGGTGTCTGTCAGTCCGCCAAAGCACATAGATCGTCCCCATTATCAAAACAACATTAGCCTACAATCGGTAAAATTTAGTATCTTTCAGTTTTGACGTTGTTTAAAACTGAAAGGGAGTTGCCTAGAGAGAAAGTAAATGTTTGTTGTCCATCCTGATTATGTTGATCATCAATTCTATCTAGTCTTCTGTATACCCGTAATGTTTAGTGCAAAATAGAACGGAACTTACTCTCCTGTTCATTTGTATTGAAAACACCCATGCATCCAACGGTAGCAGCTTTATATAAAAGTGGACAATTTGAACTGTTTCGATTGCTCTGTTTGTTTAATGTTGATTGTGTTTGTTTGTTTTTATCATTGGTCACAGCTTTTGAACAGTGAAACTTTTATACACACAGAGACTCTATATATACACGACTCTATACATTAGAAACACTCTTAAAGTGATCACTCAATGAATGTACATAATTTTTTATGTATCTTTAAAGCCTCTACGACCCAAACTTACACCTGAATTTAGTGGTCGCATGAGTTGGGTTTTATTGTAATTAGCATATACATATCTATAGTAAAACCTCGCGAATATGAAATTATGAATACAGTAAAACCTCTCTAAACCGGAATTCTAGTAGAGAAAAATTAGATACTTTAGGCAGATGGCTGCTTAAAGCAGGGTGAAAGTCATGCAGAAAGCTCCTAGAGGAGCTTTCTGCATGACTTTCACCCTGCATTAAGCTGCCACCTGTCCCCAATACCGATATTTATACTAATTTTAACTGTACTCAATTAGGTATCAATGTCGACCTTTGAAACACATGGAAGCTTAATACAAGATGATAGACGACGTCACGTTCACCCTGAATCAAGCAGCCACTCGCCTTGATAGCCATCAATTCTTCTTTACCAATACTTCGGATTTAGCGAAGTTTTACTATATTCATCTCATTTAAGCTGCAGTTTTGAGTAATACATGGTCAAAGTCAATGTCATACTTGAAGGTCAAAGATCAACTTAATATCAGCATTCAGGTTTTCTTTATATCATATTTCAGTTATGTGTATAGCTATAACATTAGTGATAAAACTATTATTTGCAGGATCGTGAATTAATGGTTAAGTACAAGAATGGGTAGCAAGGGACTTTGCTGGTCGGTAAACTGTATTGTAGGGGAGGGTCGTAAGTAACGTTGTTAGAACATTTCCTTACATATTAACGAAATAAACCATGTTTATACCATCTAAATATTATTCAATTAACCCTTTACTCCATAAATGCGTCTTTCTATGCCTTTCCAAACAGTGTAAACCCAGATCAGACGGTTGTAGCAGCCGTCTGATCAGGGTCTGCTCTGTTTGCTCAATTCTGCCATGGCCAACATCCATGTGCTATTGAAACAAATAACGTTAAACCTAAGTAATGTTCAGGATGACATTAATTCTTACATGAATAGTCTTCGCATTAAGGGTTAATGTTTATCAAAAGTTAATATATAACACACCTCAGTAATATTACCAGCTTTGTAGAACTATAGGTTGTTAAACAGTCTTTATAGATACATCAAAATAGAAATACAATTTGATGTGTTGAAACTTTGACGTCGTTAATTAACAAATCAATCGTAGTGATTTCATTTACCGATAATACTCATATATAGTATGAATAGAAATAAACAAAACAATCAAGACAATGACGTCATTTAGGGTCGATCGTATTGTATCGAAAATTACGTAGACAATGTGACGTCATTTCGAATTATTCCCCGAGAGCGTTGATGTCAACAAGAAGAAGGTTGTTTCATACTATACTGATCTACTGTGAAAAAAGAAAACATGCATTTCAAAGTGTGGACTCTCCTTTTGATAATGTCTGTGGTAGTTTTCCACACAAGGGCCGGACCGGTAAATATGGAACCACATGACGCAATGCTTACATCGCCGGAATCCAGTGTTCTTGACACTCTTGACCAGAAAATTTCAGACGTTATTTCAGACATGGGTACGTGTACGAGTAATTGAAGTTTGAAGGTTAGACGGTTATTTTGTTTTAATCCTTTCAATGCTGAATTGCCAAAGTACCGGATTTAACTAAAAGGTGTGATTTTGATCATTCCTTCTGACTGAACGCAAATTTCTGGAATAATTATTGTTACACAACATTTGGCACTCATTGGAAAATAGGTCAGTGGGCGTGTTTATGCATTTATATGTAATTAGGATAACAAAATATATAAACAATCATGTTTGACAGATACTGTTTTAAGCTTACATTGCTGAAGTGGTTCAGATGAGTTCAGACTAAGTTCTTCTCATATGATGTAATTTGTAGAACAATTTGGGCAGACAAATGGGTCTTCATATCTCAAAACCCTTATTGGGACACAGAAGGCAAGTTGCACTAGTCTATCACACTTGTCATAACACCCCTTCTTGACCATGTGCAGACATGCTCTTCAAGCAATCTACAAAAATGTAACAAATTATGCATTTCTCTCAAATTATCTGACACGTCAATGTCGCTCTCAGAATCGGAATTTTCAATCGGCGCTCCTCACACCAGAAGGTCCTGGTAGACCAGGTACTTGTGGCAGTTTTGTTTTACAAATTTTCTTGCACGAGTCCTGGGACTCGATAAACTGCTAATCTGTGAGTCCCAAAATTGAAAGAACGAGTCCAAATAATCTATTAAAATACATTAAATCACCCAGTCAAAGGTATCTGTAAAACTGCCAGTCTGGCTTTTTCGTACTAATAGCTGATGGAAAACTGGGTATTGATTATAATTAAGATATTAATAAAACTTAAAAAATAAACTTTGTTAGAAATTTCAATGCATTATTGGGACTCGCATCATTTGAAACTTTGCATCCCCAGAGATTTTTGCGAATATAATATTTATTATTATTATTATTATTATTATTAGGCCTATTATTATTATTATTATAGGACTGGTGTAGTGTTGCACTGTGCTGCATATTGCTCTAAGAATTGTATGTGCATACTGGCCTTCTATATTGAATATGTAGCCGGATAGAGATTGTGTGTGAATCAGTTGATAGGCTTTACTGTGTGGCTTTGTAGCTCAGTCGGTAGAGTGTTGGCATGGTAAGCCAGAGGCCCTGGTTTCGAGTTCCAGTCGAGTCACAACTTTTTCACAATGTTACATTTGGCGCCCAACGTGGGGCTGTGACTGTATGAACTCCGCGTTCGATTCCCAGTCGTCATCGTCGTCGGCGTGCAAAAACTTTAATGAAGCTCATTACTCGAAAAGTATAAGAGGTATCAACATGAAACTCCATAGGTTAGTAGATCTCATTTAGGGGAAGACCCCTACATAAGAACCATAACTCTTGATTTCAAAAATTTTGGAGTTATCGCCCTCTATCGGGTTTTTTTTTAAATTTAGCTCTACAAGTACCAAATCAGACTAGCGTTGGCTCCGCACGCGATTCTTGTTTTAAAACCATATCTCTTTAATGCTGATTAATCAAACATGATGACAAAAGATTAATAAAAAAAATACCGTTAAAACACAGTGCTATACTGTATATGAAATAAGTGGGCAGGACTACGTTTGACAAACAAAAAGGCTAATTTGGGAACATTTTAATCTCTCGCCGCGAAGCCTTGGTCCGTCTGTCCGTAACAATTTTGTGTCCGCTCTATATATCACATACCCCTGGAACGATTTTCATGAAACTTGTCTCAAATGTTAACCAACACATGTGGAGGTCACGTCGGCCCAAGGTCAATGCCACATTTGAAAGTCAAGTGTTTTAAACTTCAATTTCCATTACATTTTCGTGTCCGCTCCATATCTTCTAAACCCTTTTAACTTTTGAAGGATGTTCGTAAAACTTTAGTCAGATGTTAACTAAATGGAGACGATGTTAAGAACACATATGACAGTCATGTCGGCTGAAGGTCAAGGTAACATTTGAAGGTCAAGTGTAATTTGGTGTCCGCTCCATATCTCTTATACCCATGGAAGGATTTTCATCAGACTTGCCTCAAATGTTAACCAAGTTGAAACGATGTGCAATGTGGAAGACACATGTGGAAGTCATTTTGGCTCAATGTCAAGGTCACATTGTACATTTGAAGGTCAAGTTTTTAACCTTCTGTCAATATCCATTACATTTTCATGTCCGCTCGATATCTTCTAAAGCCTTTGAAGGATATTCATAAAACTTGAGTCAAATGTTAGCTAATTTGAGACGATGTGCAGAACAGAAGTGACAGTCATGTCGGGTCAATGTCACATTTGAAGGTCAAGTTTTCATGTCCGCTCCATATCTCCTATATACCCCTGGAAGGAATTTCATGAAACTTGCCTCAAATGTTAACCAAGTTGAGACAATGTGCAGAACACATATGTCAGCTCAATGTCAAGGTCACATTTGAAGGTCAAGTTTTTTAACCTTCAATTTCCATTACATTCTCGTGTCCACTCCATATACTCTAAACCCTTTGAAGGATTTTCACAAAACTTTAGTCAAAATTTCTAATGTTATCTAATTGGAGACAGTGTGCAGAACACATGTGACAGCCATGTCAGCTCAAGGTCAAGCTCACATTTGAAGGTCAAGTATAATTTCGTGTTCGCTGCATATCTCCTATACCCCACGAAGGATTATCATGAAACTTACCTGAAATGTTAACAACGTTAAGAATATGTACAGAACGCATGTGGCAGTTATGTTGGCTCAAGGTCAAGGTCACATTTGAAGGTCAAATGTTTTTACCTTCAATTTTCATTACATTTTCTTGTCCGCTTCATATATTCTAAACCCCTTGAAAGATTTTCATAAAACTTGAGTCAGATGTTATCTATTTGAGACGATGTGTTAGTGTAGAACACGTGTGGAAGTCATGTCGGTTCAAGATCAAACTCACATTTGAGGGTCAAATGTTAATGGTGCTTATGCAAAATTGTTATTATAGCATTACTACTTTATTACAAATTGTTTATAAATGTTTTCTCTCTGAGGGCATCATGGAAGATTGGTTATAACCAAATGAGTACTCTCGTTAAATAAAGTTTTTATTATTATTATTATTATTATTATTATTATTATTATTATTATTATTATTACTATTATCATTATTATTATACCCCCACACATCTATCATTATTATTATACCCCCACAACGATGTGTAGGGGGGTATATTGGAATCACTCCGTCCGTCCGTCCGTCTGTAGACGGTATTTTGTCCGAAGCTTTACTCTGCCATCCTTCAACGGAACATTTTTAAATTATGCAGTATTGTTGATCACCATCTGAAGTTGTGCCCCTTCGATTGCAGTTTTGATTCGTCATTTCGTTATTGATTTATCTCCCTGTTCGTACTTTAATAGACGAAAATTTGTCAGAAGCTTAGCTCTGCCATCCTTCAATGGAACATTTTTAAATTATGCAGTATTGTTGGTCACCATCTGAAGTTGTGCACCTGCGATTGCAATTTTGATTCGTCATTTCGTTATTGAATTATCTCCCTTTTCGTAATTTTAATATATGAAATTTAGTCCTGAGCTTTACTCTTTCCTACCTCAACAGAACTTCTTTTAACAGATGTTTTTTTTAAATTAAGTAGTATTGTTGAACACCATCTAAGATTGTGCATCTGCAATTGTGGTTTTAATTTTATTATTCATTCATGAATTATCTCCCTTTTTTAAATTTAACAATTGAAAATTTAGCGGTCCGGAGCTTTATTCTGTCATACTTCAACAGAACCTTTTTAAATTTTGAAGTATTGTTGAACACCATTACATCTGAAGTTGTGCATCTGCGATAAGGGTTTAGCTTCGTCTCTTCTATTCGTTAATTATCTCCCTTTTCATAAGTTAACAAATGAAAACGAAACAAGTGAAACACACACACACACTTCAAATACCGATACAAACATAGGTTTTCATAGGTCTTTGCTTCAATGGAACATTATTGAAATTGTACTCCTGTGATTTTGGGATTTTACTTCATCACATCATTATTGAATTATCTCCCCTTAAATTTAGTTACAGTTTAGACCATGAGATTCAGAGATCGATATAAAAATAATATCTCAGTTGATGGGTAGTACTACGGATTGAAGTTGTCCTGCATTATGTTGATTGGTTGTGCTACGGATTGAAGTTGTACTGCATTGGCCCCATCTGTGCCAAATGTGCTAGGTGGGGGGGGGGGGGGGGGAGGGGGGTATTAATCACCTTTAGTGGTAGTCTAGTTATTATTATGTCTTAATTCAGGCGGCAGGGGGAGGGTTTAGCTGTCCTTTGGACTGCCTTGTAAAATTTAAATTAATGGGTTCAAGTTCGGGGTTGCTGCATGCAGGATTAAACGAATCGTAAGAAATTCATTGGAGACCTATAGTATTTAGATAAAATGCATAAATACAATAAATTTAAATGAGAACTGCCAGGGATATTTAAAAATAAAGGCAATCGTCATGGAATTTTGAAAAGAAATAAAGCTCAATACCATATATTTTAAACATCCTCCAAAGTATTACATAAATTATGACAGAAAGATCAAATGTGGGAATGCATCATGTCGAGGAAATTTGAAATTATGTCAAGGTATTATTGGCAGACAATTGTGTCTCCTGGATTGCGGCAACCCTGAATTTATATTTATGAAATGATAATGACGGTGATTTGTTTGCACTAGCATTCGCAAACATTGATACACCATCCACACCGGTCATACCACCCGGCAGTTTTGTCAAATTGCCGTGTAATATGTATATATACAGAGAAATACACTTGCATAATATATATTCATCTTCCATGTCTTGATATATATATGTTAATATATGGTGTTAATTATAATATTACACCAGTCATGCATAGATATATGGTATGGTTGTTCATATCTTGCAGATATGGTTACGGATGGGGGCGCGAGTTCGGATTATGATGATGATGAAGATAACGACGATAATGACGAGTATGAGGAAGAGAGGGGAAAACGGGACTTATTTGACGATGACGACGATTATGAAGAAGATGACGAGGATGACGAGGAAGAAGAGGATGACGAAGATGACATGGATGATATTATCGATCTCGGTGCAGATGACGACTTTTCCGGGTTTAGAAAGAAGCGAGAAACTCAAGATTCCTTCAACAAATCAAATGGTTCTTGCAGCTGCAAAAATACGAGATCTGTTGAAGGTTAGTCACCCAGTTTATGTTTCTTTTATAACAATGGCATAATTAAGTGAAAACATTAAACAAAAAAAGAAGAAGCTTAAAACTTCTTGCCAAGGTCTTGTAGTTGTTTATACCATTATCTTTGTCTCCTCAGATGAAGACTCCTTTGACATCGACGAAGACGAGGATGAAGAGTATGACTTGGAACCACTGTCAAGATGGCGGCGAAGTGTAGATGGTATGTAGATGTATCATGATGTCCATGAACAAGGATATACGTTCGTGCATCTGAAGAAAATCATTCAAGCGGATAGGCTGAAACCCGATTCGAAATTATGGGGTCGGAGGTTTTCAAATGTTGTTTTTTTTAAATGGGTTTTGAACATGTTACATCGCATTCTTAGCGTAGCAAATAAACCATTCATGTGTGTGTGTATAATTAAAATATATAGGTGTGAACTATATGTGAACAATCACATTCATTGCATAATCCAATATTATGGCTTCTAATTATATGGCTAATTAAATACGCTTATGATCAAGTGATTTACAATTCATAGGTTACGAGGACGATGATGAAGAATATGATGATGAAGACGAAGACGAAGATGAAGACGACGATGACGAGGATGACGATGACGATGAAGATGAAGGTAAGTACAGTGTATCATTTAAAAACGCACCATGTTGATTTGAGATTCAACCGCCATGTATGATTATAATTATTATCCTCCGTTTTTGCTTAGTCCGCTTGCGGTCAGCGCGACATACACAGTGACGTTTGAGTCCGAGTGTATGTGAGCGCGTTCGTGTATGTGCCTCCGTCCGTCAGGCGTTTTAATTTTGGTTCGGAGCAACCCTTTTCCAATATACAATTCAATAAAAGACGTGTCGCAATAGGCATAACTCTTTACAACCCCAGTTGTTAAATTTCCCTTTTAATTGTTTCTATAGACATAATCATTGTAGAGGCAATGACTTATACAATTGCATCGTATCTTAATCAGTCGCTGATACATTCCGTTTTATGGCCCCACGCCTCCTCCTCCAATTCTGAAACTACTTATAATTACTCTTGTCAACCAGTCCGTACGTCCTTCCGTCCTTCATCACAATTTTATACCCCCGCAAACGAAGTTTGAGAGGGGGTATATAGGAGCCAGTGTGTTCGTCGGTCGGTTGGTCAACTGATCTGTCTGTCTGCCTGTCCGTCTGTCTGTCGGTCTGCCTGTCCGTGGCACAACCTCGCACAAATCTGCTACATTTCTTTACCGATTTACATCAAACTTTGATTATGCATTAATTATGAAGTGTAGATAATATTATGCATGACACAATTTCACGTGTTTAGCTCTGGGCGTTGCAGACTTACCTCCCCTTGAACTTTGAGTATTATTGTCATTTTGGCATGAAACATGGGGAGTTGGTGTAGCGAAATCCTTCTTCAGTTTTAAAGTTATTGAATTTATATTTGGTATATATAATAAACACGAATGGTACATGTGCAAGACGCAAGTTTCATGTGTTCAGCGCTGGGCATTGCAGAATTATCTCCCCCTGAACTTTGAGTATTTTTCATACGCGCGACTTCTGACGGGGACGTATTATGTGAACCCTGTGGCGGGCGGATGAGGCCGGCGGGAGTCTCGATTCGTTTCCAGACGATAACTTTAGTTCTGTATGCCCGATCTCCATGAAAATTCACATGTGCATTGATATTGAAAAGGACATGAACCCTAATATGGTCTTTACCAGACCAAGGTCAAGGTCATTTTCCTAAAAATAGAATTTTCCAGTTTCAGAGCGATAACTTTAGTTCTGTATGCCCGATCTTCATGAAACTCCACATGTGCTTTGATATCAGTAAGGATAGGAATCCTATTGAATATGGGCTTTGCCCGACTAAGGTCAATGTAATTATTTTCTAAAAATAGATTGTTTTTTTGTTGAATTTTCTAGTTTCCGGACGATAACTTTAGTTCTGTATTTCCGATCTTCATGAAACTCCACATGTACATTGATATCAGTGAGGGCAGGGAACTTATTGAATATCGGCTTTGCCTGATTAATGTCAAGGTCATTCTTTCTAAAAATAGATTGTTTATTGCTTTTGTGTAGAATTTTCCTGTTTCCAGACGATAACAAAGGTGATATGCCCTTTGTTGAAAATCACATTTTCAAACGACGTGGAATTGAGTAATACAGAGTTCTGACATGGTAAACAGGGATGGACTTCCAAATTACTTCAATGTTATTGATTAGATCCTGGCGATTCTTTATTAAGTGCACTCTGCGTTGAAGGCGGGGTTTCAAGACTAGCCACACATTTTCTATTATTTTAATGTCTGGGGACTGTGATGGCCAGTTCAACCAATTTATTCTGCTGTTATCTTTATATGATAAGGCTCATGACAGGGAGCGTTGTCATCTTGAAACAAATACTGGTTGTCTGGGAAATGTTTTGCAATTACAGGAAATAAGTTTTCATCTAACACTGTATACATTTCACTGTTCATATTACAATAAATTGCACATACTGTACAGTTGGTCAACTTTCCATGTAAGTCTTGATCTGCACCATGGACAGCGATTTTTCCAGTTTTTCTGACTTACAGTCAGCTTCCTAACAACTCTCTTTTTGTATCCAAGTTTATGCAAATGTCTCTTTATTGTACGTTTACTTACTTGATCAGGGATCCTTTCATTCACTGATTCTGTTCTATCTGCCAACGATTGCCTTCTGTTTGATTTTACTGCCCTCTTACTGGCTCTGCGCGCCCCTAAACGTCAGTTTTCTTGGTCGATCTTTTTTCAAGTTTTCTTTATCACCCCTCTCACGAAATCTAGGAATTTTGTCACAGTATTATAGTGTTTACCAACTACATGTACTTCTGCAATTTGTCGATGTATATAGTTCCGTTTTTTAATAGAAATAATTAAGGTTTTGAGTCTGGTGTCAAATCCTTTGATTTTCGACCTATCTCATCTACTGTTTTACATTTTGCAGACGAATGGCAGATATGAAATCATTATGACGTCATCTAAATCGGTGAAAGTGAGATCTGTATATATGTTAAATTTCAACGCAATCACAGCTCTATTAATTTATCATTTCAATTAAACGTGAACCATTGTAAAATTTAACGTGTACACGACGCCATGTTGGTGAAATATTTATGCCACGTCACTGTATATACAGCGTAATTAGATATACTGACATCAATGTGGAATAGAAGTGTGTCCACTATAATATTATAACAAAATGTGCATGGATGAAATTAAAACTTCATTGTACTAAAGGCTCTGATTGGCGATAAACACAAGCTACAATTCTGTTCATTTTGGATACGCAAATCCGCGGATGACCATTAACCCCTTTTCTTCATATAAATGTGTTTTCATGCATTTGCAAACAGAGTAGACCAAGATCAGACGGCTCCTATAGAAACCGTCTGATCAGGGTCTGCTCTGTTTGCTAGTGGAATTTGAAAGAGGTGTGTCTTTACTAAATCTTAAATGGCTACAATATATCACCTTACATATTTCATTATAACTATTTTCTCCATGAATATTCGGTAGGTATTGAAATTTGGAATAAATATAGAACAAGGAAAGGGTTATTTTAAAACATTTCCCAGCAAAGTCTATGTGTTCCTCCGAACGCTAGTTTCGTTGAAGGCATGTACATGTACTGATTGCAGAGGAGTGAATAGTAAAATGATATTATCGATGTGTGCATGTTTCAGATGACGATGAGTTGACTGAACTGTTAGACAGCCTTGTGAGGAAAAAGAGAGACGGTGAGCGTGTATTTGTTTTCTTTGAACTTTACCTTTATCCGGATCTGAAAAGTAATGTCTGCTCAAATTTGGATCTGGTGCAATTTTAGATTTTTTGAGCAACTGCTAACCGTGTGTCAGACAGTTTGGATCCAGATAAGACGTTGAGGTACTTATCTCAAGTTATCTGAATACAAAATGTTTGCAAATGTGTGTCATGTTGCGAATAGCGGGCTACTGGGTTAATATGTCAACTGAATTTCCAGTTTCAAATCCTGCAATTTTATATACAGTATAACCTCTCTATAACGGTCACTTAATTGTGTTAAATAGTTGGTATTTAGGGCAGGTGGCTGCTTAAAGTAAGATGAAAGTAAAACAGAACGCTCCTATAGGAGCGTACTGTTTTACTTTTATCTTGCTTTAAGTAGCCACCTGCCTTTAACAAAAAAATACTTGATGTAATTTAGTGGTCGTTATAGAGAGGTTTTTACTGTAGATCCACCATGTTACAATATAAATTAGTGATAAAATGTATACCTAGGGAGGTTCAGATATAAGACTTCATCGACACAAGAACACACAAACTTTACTCAAATAAAATTATACGGTAATTTTATTTGATACGGATACGATTCTTTAAAACTGGTTATACATGTACAATGATGTCAAACGTAAACAATTCAAATGCAAATGCAAATGCAAGTAAAGTTAAGAAGCAAGTGGGTCTGGCGTAACGAATTTATGAATAGAGCAGTCTGGCTCGTGTTCTTGAAACTGCAAACCAGAAGACCACACAAGGGGAGTCTTTAAAAAAATCAAATGAAGACGAAGGGCCTTCGGTACTTGTGCAAAACAAATCGACTGCTCAACGACGTTAAATTGCTTGTCTATATTTGAACGAGACAATTTTCTTCTTATACACCGAATATCAACTACTCTATAGGTCCTAATTTTGTGCATAAAAATATATCTGCAACTTTGTTACGTAATTAATTGTCCATTTCAGTTGGCGAGTTCGAGGACGATGAAGGTAAATTTCCAACATTACATTTTACATTTTACGATCTGTTTTAAGTGCACTCTGTTTACAAGCATAGCTTAATCTAAACTGATTTATAATCTCACAAGTTTTAGAAGCGTGTTACACTGTTTAGGAAATATTGATCAATTGACCCGGGTGTTTAATATTAATTAAAGCTTAGCTAGGTTCAATTATCTCAATGTGTTTACTTCTCTATCATTTGAAAAATTTAAAAAAAAATCATTTTCGTCTTGCGCGCAAATCGTATAAGATTCTTAGTAATAAAACTATTAACAACTTACTTTCGGAAACTCTTTTAACAATTTGCTTAAAAGTGCGTGTTTCGCCATCTACTTTTCATACTTATCTGGAAATTATCTCTATTTACATGGTAGATGATGATGCTGATGACGACGATGATGAAGAAGATGATGAGGACGACGACGATGATGATGATGATGATGACGACGATGATGATGATGACGATGATGATGACGATGATGATGACGACGATGACGATGAGGAGAGGAAAAGGCGAGATTTATCAGGTAAGATTTTGTTTTCATGATCTCCTTACAAATGAGATGATTACATTTACACCATAAGATACAAGACTGATGCGAATGTTCCAATACAATGCATCTATTCAACATATTAGGGAACATTCAGCATTAAAATGCTTCAGATACTACAATTAAAGGATATATTCTAATTTATGGTTCTTCAATTTAAATTAGTTCAAATGTTTATTTCCTTTCGAGGCAATGTATCTGTAAATGACGCATTCTAGAAGACAAAAAATTGAACAAAATTGTAGTTTGCTGATTGAAATGCGATAGGATGTGAAAAAAAAACTTACGAATAATCAATCAAAATTGTTCTGTCAAAGTATCGATGTCGCTGCGTGTTAAACAAAATTCGTGTTCGTTTCAGTTCCCTATCAATCGTAACTATTCGGTGGTTTCCGGTAGGGTCATAGACATTCCCTAGGTGTTCTTATTGGTTCAGAGGATGTGCGTGATATCACATTTTTAACATTTTAACAACCCCCTCCCTTTGATCTGTTTTTCCCTGTCTGTTGGTTTGTCCACAACTTTAACGTTGGCGATAATTTTGTAGCCATTGCACATACATAATTCAAACTTGGCATGTATGTGCAACGAACAGAAGCAAACAGTTTTAAGGATGAATTATTAAGGCCAATGTCATATATCAAGGTCTAAGGTCAAATTACGAGTCAAATTTATATTTGATGATCGGGGGCATAGTGTTCCACAAACACATCTTGTTCATATTTTATTATAGTACAAGACAATTACGAGATACAATGTAATTCACAATTTACACGTTTTCCGATTATTTTTCTACAGTAGATTCTCACTAAAGCGACCACATACTTCATTCAGATATATGAATCTTCATTTATAAGCAGATGATTGCTTAATATAGGGCTAAAATAATTCGGAGAACTACGGGAGCTTTCTGCATAACTTGTGTCCTGCATTAAGCTACTGCCTGTCTTAAAATTCAAGAACCAGACCTCTTATTAGAGAGAAAGTACTGTAAAATGCTGCAAACAGCGTTGCAGTAAACCAATCTAGTTCGTACACTAAATTCAGTACCATTGTCGGTCTTAGGTGGCAGCTTAACCCTATCCCCCATATAAACACCTTACACATTTGCAAACAGAGTAGACCCAGACCAGACGGTTCCTATAGGAGCCGTCTGATCAGGGTCTGTTCTGTTTGCCCTTGGCATGATATAGATATGATGCTACAATTATTGTCAAAGCAAAAACGTCCCTTGATAAGTTTACATTATAAAACTTTAGCTAATAAATATTCATGTTGTCATTAATTCTTACATGAGTACTGAATAGGGAAAGGGTTAATGCAGGGTGAAAGTCGTGCAGAAAGTTTCTCTCTGTGAGCTTTTCGCATGACTTTCATTCTGCATTAAACGTTTATCTGGTCAATATTCATGTAAGAAATAATGACATAATGAATATTTATTATCTGACATTTTATAATGTAAACTTTTCAAAGACAAAAACTGTAGAATCAGATCTACATCACGTCAAAAGCAAACAGAGCAGACCCTGAAAAGACAGCTCCAAAAGAGCCGTCTGATATGGATCTAGTCTGCTCTGTTTGCGAATGCGTTTATATGAGTGAAAGGGTTAAGTAGCCACCTGCATAAGAGGGCATGAATTCTTCATTATTAAAATGTTGAAGTATTACTGCATTTCCAAGAGTTACGTGTATGAGGTGCTTTAAAAAAACGCGATATCCTTTAACAGTTAATTTTGTGTCTCGATATTTGTAGAGTGTTTTCCATAAGGCATTTTGTCCATTTCTATCCATACGTTCTAACATTCTTGTCACAAGGTACGTCGCATTTATGATTTTAATGTAACAAGCGCATGTCTGACTGTCTTTAAATCAGATGAAGCAAGCATTTCAATGGATGAACATGGACTAAAAGAAGGCGGTCTGGTATTACGAGATACAAAGCAACAACGTAAGCAAATTGTTCACCATGAAATCAACGTTAAGAACTCTTGTATAAATCAATATTTAGAAGTAATACATTTACCAGCTCATTTTGTTTCATTAAACAGAGGACAGTATACGAAAGAAACGGGTTAGTTTACACCCTTGACCCCACAGAGACACATTTGGGCAGCTTTGTTAACAGAGATACCCAGATCAGACAACTTCTGTAGGAACCGCTTGAGCAGGATCTGGGTCCATGCTTATAAAGCTTTTAGTTGAGTCTGAGTTCGTTCTCAAGTTTTTGATTGGTCAGATTTGAGCCTTTGGCTCAAATCTGACCAATCAAAAGCTTGAGGACTCAAATCTGACCAATCAAAAGCTTGAGAACGAACTCAAACTCAACTAAAAAGCTTTATAAGCATGGACCCTGTTCTGTTAGTTTATATCTACATGTATTTCTACAGTTTCTGCCATGGTAAAATTGGTAAACATTATCTTACTCGTAATACCATTAAAATTCAGTTAATTCATATTAATACAATCATTATTCCTGGCATGAATATTCATGGATTAATCGTTTAAACACGATGTTAATGATATGATATCAGTTTCTTAGTGTTTAACAATGATTCAAATAGTTTGACTACGTGAATATGAACAATCTACATTTAATTGCAGAAGCAAATTACCTTAGTGACACTGATAACAGACAAAGGAGAGATGAAAAGGGTAAATATTAAAAAATGGTTTTACGCCATATTAATAAAACTGTTCCGTCATATTATAGATAATATCGAGGGTTTGGCAAAAGACTATCGTAACTCATATTTTTTTTAAATTTTACAGGAGATACAAAACACTTTCTCTGACATACAATAACTACTCTGACAGTCATTGTGAATTGTTTTGTACATGTGTCTTGTTAATAGGAATAAAAACATGCCACACTGTCTAAATTTTAACTATCTGTAATAGTGTGTGCCATACAACACACATTCTGAGTTACAATGATGTAACATTGAAATTTCATTTGAATAGAGCATTTCTTCAGTGGAAGACTATCGTATCTCAAGATACAATAGTCTTTGCGTACAAGTTATTTAATTCCCATGAGATAAAATGCTTAACATTTGATACTCATAATGAAAATCATGTGTATTTTGAGATACAATAGTCTTTGACTGCATTTTAAGCAGTTTACTTGAAGATACAACACTCTCAGAAAAAATGTTATGCACAAAAATTTGATAAAAATATCATTAGATCCATTTTCAAATGACCCTTTCGATGATGAATGTTCACAGACAATCTGTTCAAAATGAATATTAATTATCTAACCTTTTACATTGAATATTGGAACAATTGCACTGAAGTATTACAATTCAGTTGTCAAACAGTACAGAACCTGATTAGATTATCCAAGGACGTTTTGATCAAAAGTTACACTAAACACACCATTCCCTCATGATGACGCCTCTGAAAATGTCACTGTGAAAACCATTGTGATAAACAGAGCATTTGCTCAAAAGGAGCAAGATTATTTATCACAATGATTTCAAAACTATAGAATATCTGAAACTTTACCTTTTTTTAGTAAATGCTCCTTTTTCAGTAGATTTACTCATAGAGACCGAGTCTAAAAATAGCTATTAGGGAATGGGTTAAGGGTTAGGAGGATTGCATTTTTTCTACCCAAAGCTTGTTTTACCAGTAGTTCAGTGATAAACTCAGCTTTCTGAAATTCACTTATTGTGCATGCACATGCAGCACTTCCTTTAATAACATAATTATAATAATAAATAATAAAGTTGCCGAAGTGTAAATAACAATAGCTTCACTTTCCTGCCGCACTGTAGAAAATATTGATAATTCGGCAATCATTATTATAATTACAATAATCACATTAAACTTCAAAGTTATTATAAGGGATTTATGGGGACAGGAAGGCATTTTAAAAAACAGCTATGCATGGGTGGGTTTTGCTGCAACAACGATACTATTTGCCAGTATTTGGCTGTGCATTAGTAAAAGAAACTAGTAAAAGAAACTTCTGTGGGTGGGTGGCCGAATTTGAAAGTGCCTCACTGCACCCCTATACACATTTAAAAGGAACAGCACTAATGAATGAAGCTAGAAATTTGATTGAAATAACATTTGTCCTAAGTTTGTTTGAATACAGTTTTAATTTAAACCATACAACACTCATGAATCATTTAACCCTTTCCCACATAGATGCCTTTTAATTCCCTTGCAAACAAAGTAGGTACAGATCAGACTTCTCCTATTATCTCCTGATCAGGGTCTACTCAGTTTGCTTATAGGACTATCATAGACCAGAGTTTGCATTACTGGTTGTAGCAATGAATTTCGTTGTCATATGTACCAGAACCCTCTCAGTATGTGCCATGGTAAATAACAGTCACCTTTTACAAAAATGATGTCCCTGAACATTATTTGCACATACTCACAGCATAATCTATTAAGTAACACTGCTAAAGTTGACCATAGCTTTCCAAAATAGTAGTGTTACCAAGTGGCAACAAAATTCATGAGGGTAAGCACAACGCTATAGCCACCATTTGGAACTTTCACATAGTGCCGGTCACTCTTTCTCTCATTGCTGCATCAAAGGAAATTTAAAATACACAGCCCTAATACAATCGGATAGACAAATTCAATCCTTATTCTCCTAAATTCCCACCCTGATATCTTCCTATTCCAAAGTCAACATCGAACTATGCACAATTAAGGTACTATAGCAGGATAAATACCGTACTCCAGACAGAAGAAAATGGATCTTCGTAACTCACCCGGCCATTCTCTCATGCCTTATGCATATGACTTTACAAATGGTCAAATACTCCAGACAGGAGAAAATGGACATTCGTAACTCACCCGACCAGTCTCTCCTGCCTTAAGCAGAGGCCTTTACAAATGGTCAACTACTCCAGACAGGAGAAAATGGACATTCGTAACTCACCCGGTCATTCTCTCCTGCCTAAAGCAGATGGCTTAACAGTAAAATACGCCAGACATGAGAAAATGGACATTCGTAAGTTACTAACTCAAACGGCAATTCTCTCCTGCCTTAAGTAAAGGCCTTTACAAATAGTAAAATACTCCAAATAGGAGAAAATAGACCTTCGATTCTCTCCTGCCTTAAGCATTAAGCCTTAACAAATAGTAAATACTCCAGACATGAGAAAGCTAACCGTCGTAACAGTCACTAACTAACCTGCCCATTCTCTCCTGCCTTAAGAAGTATAATGAAACATTGACCTTAAATATCTGTATGCGAGTTTCTGACAGTATCTTTATCAATTTATTCATGTGGTAGCAATAGATACAATGCATGATAGACATCTGTTATTATACAACTTCTGCACAGAGAAACTAAGTCTATATAGTTTTGCAAGGTCAGTTGAATAGGCCTGCCATATAGTTTCCCTACATCAATATCATGCACTGTAACATGGGTCTGAGATCTTCTTAAATGTGTCAGTTTAATATTGTGTTCTTCCTCTTGATAATGATATCTAAAGTACATCAGAATCTAGTGCAAAATTGTTCAAATGTTTTGACACCTCCTTGAAATTGTAAAATGATCTTTGCGACATTTCTTTGACGATACTTATATATTATAAGGTTTTCTATGCCATGCTGCCCTGACTACAGTTGCCCACTGCCCTGTAGTATAAACGGAAATGTTTCTGTTGGCATTTTCTACAGACGCATGTATTGAACCACCTTCGTTCTCTGTGTGTGCCTCCTTTCTCAAGATATCGATGTTCTACTGATTCTAAATTTAGTTTGTTTAAAGCATACCAAAGCATTGTGATTTAAAATATATTCTTATTTTGGGCCCAACAATTATTATCTGAGTAAAATACAAATTTTGTTTTGTCCATGTTTGACCAAGTTGTCGATGAAATCAAAAACACATGCACTTATTTCACAAGCTCTACGTCTGTCTTCCAGTTGTTTCATTTCATATGATATGAAACAATGGCCATCTGAAGTGCCAAAGTCATACACATGCGTTTTCTTTTGTAATACTGTATAGATTCAAAAGCTTTGGGTGTAATTGGTACCTCTTCTAGGTCAAAGCAGGCAGCTACTAGGTTGTTGTCACCAAAGTTTGCCAAACTTTTATATTTTTCTTTGTTTTCTCTTGCAAGAGTTTTGTTTTCCAGATGCTGTTGAAGTTTTCCTGTTTGTAATCCATACTTGCAGTTTTGTAAGCGGAGCAAAATTCACAGGGGGGTTTTTTGGTCTTTGAAATGCCAAGTTAAATTCAGTATCAAAGATTTTTCTATACATCGAGAACTTTACTAGTGTTGTACCTTGACTCATGCATTTGTCACTATACAGTGTATACATTTGGAAAGAGTTAGGTCTCGCAGATAAATACTGCTTTCTATAGAAGAATCTTGTCGACAATAATTACTTTCAATGCAGGGAAATTATCTAATGTGCTGCTAAACATTTTTTTACTTTCATCGGATATGGTATGTTTATATTTTCATGTTTGCCTCTTTTATCAAGCGCACAAACTTGCACTAGTGCCTTGGCATTGGCCGTTTTAACCATTTGGTCTGACATGTCTAGAGTTTGTAAGAAAAACGTTTTGCACACGTTTTCTAGTTCATTAGAGATTGGGAGTGGCCACGTAATGGAATTTGATCTTCTACTGCTATTGCCATTTGAAGTCTTTGATTTATTTTTGTTCAGATTTTGCATACTTTAGCAAAAAAAAAACGCCTCTGTAGATTCACATCACCTAGGGACCAGTATGAAAAATATCTGACCTTTGTTCATTTGTTATCTTTTTATTGCATTTATATTTTCAACTTGCACCACACCCTACCCATCATTCCACTAGTCTTGATACGTGATTGTCTACTTTTTTTTCTTTTTCTAATATTTTCCTTCCAGTTTTTTTCCATCTCTGACTCTCTTTCTATTCTTTCTACCACTCACAAAATTCTCCTGATCCCCACTGTAATATCCTGGATTATTTTGATTGGCTTGCTAGTATCATCTTGATTACATTCCCTAGCATTTGCATTTCCATCATCTACCTGCCCACCAATTCTTTCATTACTCCCACAGCACTGCCCAGCATCTTCAGCTCCCTGCATACAACTATCATCTACAACTATCATCTACTAGCTCACCAGTTCTTATATGACCGGCTAATATCTGCTGTAGTTCCAGAAATGTGTTGTCCACCAAGACTTTCACCTAGTTCACCAAGACTCTCATATTGTCCACCAAGACTCTGATCATGTTCTCAAATACTCTAAGCTAGCCTACCCAGACTCTCACCTTGCCTACCTAGACTCTTATCTTGCCCACCTATACCCTTATCTTGCCCACCTAGACTTTTATCTTGCCCACCTAGACTTTTATCTTGCCCACCTAGACTTTTATCTTGCCCACCTAGACTTTTATCTTGCTCACCTAGACTCTTGTCTTGCCCACATATACCCTTATCTTGCCCACCTAGACTTTTATCTTGCTCACCTAGACTCTTATCTTGTCCACCAAGACTTTCACTTAGCCCACCTAGACTCTCATCCCCTGTTGCAACGTTTTTTTCCAACACCTTTCTTTTTTTGACAAGTTTGCATTCTGGATTTTTACTCAAGCTCTTTTGCAATCATCTTCCAATGATTACAAATCAGATTCTGATTTTTTCTCCCTTTTATCAGGTTTGTACTCTGATCCAGATTTTAAATAACATGAAATATCAGAAGAATTCTCATCAGAATCTGATTTAACATCATGAATTTGTTTTCTCAATACAGCCCAAGGCATGTCATTACTTGAGACTGACAGTTCTGACATAAACATTTCATTTTGCATGACACTGTGTAGACCATTCAAGTCAGTAACATCTCCACTCAAGGGAATGTCTGAGAAACAACTAAATTCACTTCATAAGGGATCACATAGTGTAAATGCTGAATGAATAAGCAGAACTCATGGAGACTGCTGTGTCAGAACTGCAGCTCCATGAGGTGAGCTCATTCCACAGTCATTGAGTGTGAGTCAAATGCATAAAAGATTTTCTCTAAACAATGCTGTTGTGTAACAATTAACTGTTAAAAACAAAATTGTTCAATGTCTTTTAATGAAGCATGTAAACACATAAATGACCGATCTGGTGTCTTTGGGTTAATTGTTCCATAATAAGTATTATTTATTCTTATGTCAAAGTTGTCAATTTCCTTCGGCAGTTCTGCAATCAGAATATGTCTGATTTTTCGAAAGGGACATGTAAAGGTTATCTCCCTTTTGCAGGACTGAATCCATATCTTCAGTAGTCCATTTTGACGGAGTAGTTTGCTTCGCTAGGACCATCGCCATTAAAACTATTAGCCGTGCACTGTCGTCCTGCACCTCTATACATGACATGTGCTTGGTGCCTGGACGCAAAGACAGACAACATTCTGTAATAAAAGAACATGAATTAAAAACATAATCTCCCCGTATAGGGTTAATTCATAACAGTATTGAAACATTTCTATTCCAGAGTACACCTAGATTACAACTATACAGGCACATTAGAACGCTTTGATTTGCTTTGATTGTAGAGAAGTCCAAGACCAATTGCCAACCCCCACCAATCAGTAGGCCACTGGTCGGCTACTGTTCACATGACTAGCCTGCAACTTACTAGTCCACAACTGATCACCAACTGGTTGGTGACTGGTCACCAAGTGGTCGCCCAATGGTTTGCAACAGATCTGGACTGGTTGGCGTACTCCTTGGGAAAATACTCGTGAATAGCGACGTGTACATGTTCAAAATATTGCCCCACCCATCCAAACATTTTTTTTAAGTAATGTGCACAATTAATCCATCTTAATTAACGATTATCAATATTTTGCTTATGGAAGTCAGTGGCATTTAATATTGTCTAGAGATATGATCAATACTCACCTTCTGGCTTTATTTTCTTTATTCTTGTTTTAAATTTGAGCGGCAAAGAACTTTCTTCCAAAACATGACATGACTATCAAGGTGAAGGTTGTTTATCATAAAACGTGAAGGTTAAAACGAAAACGGGAAGAAATCATTTTTTTAATCCTAAATAAATATTAATAAATATATTGACCCATTTTATAGAGTAATCCATTAATAAAAAAGAAACATTAAATCGAGCATTTTTTAAAAATATTTTTATGGACTTAACTTTGAGTTTTCAAATGAAAATTATCAGATAAGATGTATAATCATTAAAGATTGAATTACATTTTTCATTTTTGTTGTGTTCATCGATGTATAAATCCAGACCTGATCACACACAACTTGCACGAATTCCGAAGGAATTCATGTAAAAAGTTGTGTGTGAGACTGTGATCAGGTCTGGATTTATAAATCGATGAACACAACAAAAATGTAATTCAATCTTTATAATTCTATCCATCTGTCCTTTTAAAAATTGTTACCTGTAGACATAAAAACAAATTTAACATTGCCTATTTTAAGTGCCGTGTGTAGGAATTCAATCAATACACATTCTATCAACTATGTCACTTTGTGTACTGTATCCTACGTAGATGACGTATCATAGACTGTTCTCAACTATTTGACCTAGTTGCAACAAATCGAAGTTAACAATAACTAAAAAGCAATAAACGGAATTATTTCAACACATGTTCTATCTTATTACTTTGTCATATTTCCTCTTAATCGAATAACTTGCATAATCCTCATTGGAATCGATCTGTATAAGCTCTGAACATAGACCAGTGGAATACGTATCCAAATCCTCAACATCTCTTGAACAAATCCCTTATGTTTTCAATAAAATGCACTCTACACGAAAGTTTACGTTTGATATAAGCCAAGTATTCTCAATTATATTCAGACCCCGATGATTGTGCAGGCCAAGAATTGGATCTAGAATGTTATTTCTGGCCTGGGTCCGTATTCATAAAGCTCCTAAGGGAAAAAAATTCCTTAGTTTTAATTTTTTCCCTCAAATTTTCATATCAAAATTAAGAAATTTCTTAGGTTGTATTCATAAAACACCTTAACCTTAGAAATTTCTTAAACTGGTCGTTTTTTCCCTTAAAAGTTAAGGAAAACTAAACCTTCCCTTAACTTTTAAGGGAAATTTAAGGAAAAAATTAAATGGCTGTCGTCTGTTCACTTCAGTGTTAAACTTCGTAGTTTGTCAGTGACGACTGATAGGAAATAGCCAAACTGTACGGAATTGTGATCGTTTTCGTCGAAGACAACCTAAATCTTGTGCGGATAATTTTCTAAAAACTTGACACTTCCGAAATTCGTGATTTTGTTCGGGGGACAACAGCTGCGGATTCGTCAACATAATATTGGACATTGAGGAATTGATACAGAGGGTAATTAGTTCATTTAAAATACTTATAATATCAATAGCTTTAAGTTTTACATGTTTACAGTGTACTATCCTATCGGATAACTGAATAATAATTGTCAGCGACGATTGCCCCACCCACTTTTTGATACTACAGCCGGTAGTGTAGAACTCATCAACACGCAAAGAGAGGCACCTGTTAACTTTATATACCATCAAAAACATAGTCAGACATAACAAAACGAAATCATTTATTCATTTTATTTATCAAATGTTTGTCCGCATATAACTAGTCTTCAAAGCGTCGGCGTTTCGAAATTTCGAGCTGCATCGTCCTAGCAACATCCGATGCATGGCACAATAAAACTGTGTACTATACGCCACATAAATATGCGGGTGTTTTTGCGGGACATAATTATGACCTACGGAAATATCGATTAATGATGATTTGCTGCATAAAATTCATTAATACAAATCGGGCATGCATCTCTCAAACTCTGTCTGTTCTCATATCACACTGACATCCAAATAATCAATATTTTCTTTGAATGCAAATGGTTTCATTACTTTGTTTTTAGTCTGAATCGTGACAGTATATGCTAATGTAAGTTCTATTGCATTCATTTAGATTCAGGCCCCCCCCCTCCCTCCCCCAACCAATTGTATTTTTAACTAACCCATGTTGTATATAATGAAGATTCAGATACATGTAGTAGGTAACCATGAACTTAATCGAATCTTAACATTCTACTGTATTGTCTTATTCTATTTTTCCCCCCAAATTAATGTTTGATATAAAGCAGCTGCCTACTTAAATATAATAAACTGCACCATGAATACATAAATTGATATAATATTTCAGTAAAGTCCAAGTGCAATAAATACATTAATATATATAAATATATATATGTGTGTCTTTGTTTTAGATAATAATGGCGAGACGACATTTTCAAGAAAGAAGAGATATCATTAATGACATGTCCAATTTAGATCTAATAGAGCGATACAGGTTGGATCGCGATGGTCTGTTGTTCCTTGATGCTGAGCTGAACCACATTTTAGAACCAAAGACTAAAAGAAATCACAGTCTATCAAGCATTGAGAAAATTCTAATTACTTTGCGCTATTTGGCATCTGGACAAATTCAGTTAAATGATTCAGATTTACATAACATTTCACAGCCATCAGCATCAAGGACAATAGCCCAAGTGATCAGTGCCCTGTCAGATCCAACGATTGTATCAAGATTTATTAAATTTCCAACTGATCCCCACTTGCTACAACAACAAAAGGAAGAATTCCATGGTATTGCCCGATTCCCCCATGTAATTGGATTGATAGATTGTACACATGTACAAATTCTGAGCCCAGCCAACGACGAACCTGCATATGTGAACAGACTTGGCTATCATTCCATAAATACGCAGGTAAATAAATAAAAAATGATTTTTGATAAAAAAAATTACATATGTTCAGTAAATTAGTTTTTAATATTTTTACAGTCTGCCAAAGATAAAAAAAATCCAGTAGATTAATGAATATCTACATTTCAATTCCTTAATTAGAACACAATGTCAGAAATGTTTGTATTACAATCTTCTTATCTTAATTACTGGTGTAAGACTGTTATGTTTTTCAAAAAAAGCGAAGCCATTGGTTAAATATTTCTTTATATGTGGTGTATATTAAAACACTTATATACATAATTATATACATATGGATGGAGATAAATCATCTTCCAAACTTACTTAATTCATTATATATACATGTGAATGTAGATGCACCAATGAACTGTCCACTTTATTTTACAGATAGTATTTGACAGTCATGACGTCATTATTGATTTGGTAGCCCGTTGGCCTGGCTCCACCCATGACAGCAGAGTGTTGAGAGAAAGTGGACTCTGGGCAATGATGGAAGGTGATGCACTGGGTCAAGGGAACCATTACCTGTTAGGGGATAGTGGCTACCCTTGTAAAAGATGGCTGCTAACCCCATATTTACATCCACAGCCAGGATCTCAACAGGCTTACAATAGGTAATACATGTAATATTTATACTAGATGTGAGATATCAGAAGTCATGTCACCGTTTCTGTTATACTCATATGACCTTATTTTGGTAAATTAGGTTAATTATTATCCAGTTTAAGAACCGAACATAATTACCAAACTGGTAAAAGATGGCTGCTAACTCACTATAAATCACATCTGCACCCTGTATATCATACAGACCTTTATTGGTAAACAGACAATCTAAACATGCTACAAATAACAAAGCAAAAATTGTTACACATTAATGAAAGTTTATTTTTCAGCATAATCAAGAAATGCCAAAATTTCCAGTAAATTGTAGTCTGAAGCTCATTATTTTCATAACAAATGAAAAAATACATGTATGTTGTTTTTTTATTATTTCAGGAAAATCATCAAAATATTTACACAATTTAGATCATTTGCATAATTCTAGAGAAATATCGGTCCTAAATCTGGCATATTAACAAATCCTAAGAACATATTTTCAGAATTTATAACTACTTATTGACTTAACCCTTTCCCTCATACACTTTTGCAAATACAGTAGATCTAGATCAGACGGCTCTTATAGGAGCCGTCTGATCAGGGTCTACTCTGTTTGCTTTTGACATGATATAGATTTGATTCTACACTTTTTGTCAAAGTAAAAAATTGCATTAAAAAATTTATAATTTAAAAAATGAGCTAATGAATATCCATGATGTTATTATTTCTGACATGAATACAGAACAGGAAAAGTGTTAACAAGGCAAAAACTCCAAAACCTACTACAGATTGATGAGCAATTTGATACACTCTAGCAATACACTCTAGCAATACATGTATGCTAAATAGCCACTGGTTAATGAGTAGACCACTGACCTAATTAAGCACATGAAAAGAAAGCTGGAAGCAGCAGTCTGCTATAAAAAAAAACTGACCACCTCCGGGATTGGTCCAATTTTGACCACAGAAGCATAATTTTTATAAGTTTTGTAGAATACCTGAAGTTGATGCTATGCACCAAATATGAAAGCTGAGAACATTTCAGTTTCTTCAGAGAATATTTTCAAAGTCTTTGTATTAACAAGCAAACATTTGCCAATTTTAGATCACACAAAACAACAAGATGCAAAGTAGAAAGAGGGATAGGCCAGCTGAAGGCGAGGTGGGGGATATTAAGAGGCGAAATCAGACTGGCTCCAGCAAAAGTTTGTCAGTGAGTTTTCTTTTCATTTCTATTTGAAAAATTTATAATATGATACATTCTAGCAATACATATATGCTAAATAGCCACTGGTTAAGGAGTAGACCACTGACCTAATTAAGCACATGATAAGAAAGCTGGAAAAGGAATACATATCTATGTAGTTCATTAGTCAATTACAAGTACACTGTACCATAACTTTTTAATAATCAGTACAGTATTTGTTTGCAACATATATACTGTTCAAAAAGTGTGAAGACTAATCAGCATTTTCCGAAAAATAGTTTCTTCTAAATTTCTTACAATCTGGTTTTCGTCAATTGTCAAAATTGAATCAGACAGACAAACACTTTGGATCCTGATGAGATACATATCATGGTGTATTATCTAGATCACACTTGTTTTCGTATGAGAAGAACAAGAAGAACGATAATAGCAGAATAATAAGTAGAATTCATACCGAAACAATATGGCTCCCTTCTGGGAAGGGGTGACATAAGTACCACAAGTGGCTAAGTATGCTGTAATCAGTCTACTACATGTATATCACAACATATCAAATGGATTTTTTTATACTAATAATCAAGATCACCCCCCCCCCTCCCCCACCTATTGCGAAAAATTTCAAAGTACCATCGAACCAAAACTGAAAACATTTAAGGAGTTTGTGACACGAAATACTCCTGTGTCAGTCCTAAATAACAACAATGTGTTTGTGAATCATTTTGCCCATGCCCCATTTGACCTTTGACCCTGAATGATTACTTTGACTTTGGCATGTCACCCCTCAAAATGTGCAGCTTCATGACATACACATGCATGCCAAATATCAGGTATCTCTTTCTATTGGTTGACAAGTTATGGCCAATGTTAAAGTAGGTGATTTAACCTATATATTTGACTTATGGCTTTGAAAGATGACCTTGACAGGCACCCCCCCCCCCAAAAAAAAAAATAAAATAAAAAAATAAATAAATGAAAAAAATGTGCAGCTTCATGAGATACACATGCATGTCAAATTTCAAATCTCTACCTGTACTGTTTGAAAAGTTATGACCAATATTAAAAACAGTGATATGACCTATATATTTGACCTCTGGCCTTGACACATCACAACTCATTTATCCTGTTACATGAAATATATTTACAGGGTAATACTGTCCTGTGGTGTTCTGCATAACCTTTGCAAGGCAAGACAAATACCATTACCAGGAGGTATAAACATTGCACATAACAACATTAATCCTGGTGAGCAGCATGTGCAGTTCCAGGCTGGATTGCGATACAGAGATTATATAGCCAATACCTATTTCTGATATGCCATATTGGCATATATTCAAATTCAGTCCAGTATTTTGAAAGTTATTATTTTCCATTGTTTTTCATGACTTGACCGGTAGAGTTGCATTTTGATGACATCACTGAGGTTAATTTTAAAGTAACATATGAACACATGCCCATAATAGTAACTGTAGTATTAGATCTAAATCATCCTTTAACCCATTACCTCATAGGCTAATTTTAAGGCCAACCTCTTTGAATGAATCTACCCAAACGTAGCATTAACTCTGTCGTCGCCAGTGTTGCCTGTTGGCACCATTGAAAACAGTGCACTCCTAGATCGGATGCCACCTTTTCCAGGCGGCATCTGACCTGGGACTTCACTGTTTTCTGTATTATTTCAGCCCAAGCATACAGATTTTTAAAAACAAATGTTTTACTAATATACCTTTATTATTTAGTTTATATTTAATATGAAATTATTATTGCAGACGACACTTTTAAATTTGGCGCCAAAAGAGTTATCTATAGAAACAGGGATTTTTTAGAATTTTGTAGTTCTGAAACTACAACCCAGTGGTTTAAATTAGGTGAATTGGATCTCTGACGGGTAATAAATTCGTTACATGGAAATTTGGCAGGGTGTACGGGCTGGTATGTACAGTCTGGTATGATCGGGTTAGATCCTGTATTTCCCGAGGCTGACGCCTCAGGAAATACGGGATCTAATCTGGTCATACCAGAAGACGAAGAACTACTGGAACTCAAGAAGAGGAAACTTATGCTAAAATTATGTGTATCTTATAGTGTCTAAATACAAATGAAAAGACAGAAACTTTGTCAATAGTATAAAAGATTATTCTTCTTGCAACTGCCTCTCCATGAGCTTTATCTGTAGCCTCAGTTTCTTCTTCTTCAGTTCCAGTAGTTCTTCGTCTTTGGAACCGCAACAATGGCATGACCTTTTGAATTGAGATAGATTCCATTGTCAATGTCTTACCCATATTGCAAAATATGTGTGACATGGTTGGTATTTGCAAAAAGCTTGGATCCAGATGGATATTCAAAGTATATATAAATTGGTATACCATCTGGATCCCAGCAGTTTAATACCCATTCGGTTGTAAAGCTTGAAAGAATATGAATATTTTTTAAGTAGACTTTTTTGAAGCATCACAGGTGTTAATGGATATACAATGTGATCAAAAATAGATGGCATGAAATGTTATTTCAACAAGGGTGCTGAAATATTAGAGACATGTTTAGATTATAATGGCAAAATACATATCATCTATAATAGTTTCATTTGTTATACATGTACTTGTATGTTAGATCTGTTATAATTGTTAGATCTGTTTTAATTGCAAAAGAAAAAAGAGCAGAGTCTGTTTATACTGCTCCTATTAGGTCTGATATAGCTCTACTTTGTAAATGCATTTGACAGAATTGGCTAACCAATTCACAATTATAAAAAATTGGCTGATATGTAGTCTGATTCATGATGTCATAATTTGTTACGATAGTATTCATATGGTAAAGGTTAACGCAATCCATGTTGTAATTGAACTGTAAATTGATGTAGTAACTCTTTACTTTAAAAACTACTTCTCTGTACCCTTTATTCCATAATTATGCCTTTATACTCATTAGCAAACAGAGTGTAACCAGAAAGGACGGCTCCTGTAGGAGCCATTTTATAATGGTTTGCTGTATTTGCTTAATAAATAACATAGATTATTTCTTACATGAATATTCATGGAGTAAAACTTACCTCTTACTACTTGTTTCCACTGCTGTCTGTGGTGTGACACTGTCAAATGAAAAAATATTTGTTCAACAAGAGAAAACATTGTGGTCACTCAAAGGCATTTATTATGATCTGTGGTAGACACAACTGCATGATGCACTTTTAAGGTAGTATGGTGAACTTTTAAAGTTTTAGAGTTTTCTGCACTGCTTTAATTCATCCATCCATTGAAATATTTGATTCAACATGTTTCAGTAAGACAGTAACTACAGTACTTTAAAAGATTTTAATGTATGTACACTACACTCTTGATAGTCTCTTACAATTCTACAATGAATGACATGGTTGCTGTTAGTAGACAACAGTGATTTTTTTTACATGCGAGTCCCAAGTCCTGTACTCACAAAAGTCTCTGGGGATGCAAATTTCCAAATTATGCGAGTCCCAATAATGCATTGAAATTTCTTAACAAAATTTAATTTTGAAGTTTTATTAATATCTTAACTATAATCAATACCCAGCATTTCATCAGCTATTAGTATAAAAAGGCAAATACCTTTGACTGGGTGCTTTAATGTATTTTCATAGAATATTTGGACTCATTATTTCCATTTGGGGACTCGCATATTTGCAGTTTATCGAGTCCCAGGACTCGTGCAAGAAAATTTGTAAAAAAAAATCACTGAGACAATGTACTTATGTTTGTGATTGACGATGATGTTACCATGATGAGGTTAGCATAAAGACATCTGTTACCAAAAGAATACACAAGGTGTCTATCAGTTTGCCTATTGTCTAATTTAAGTAATATTACATGTCTCATTTAGTTTAGGCTGTATAGGAGAGCCCAATTACACACCAGATCTAATAGAATACACTTGATGCTTATCTGCTTGCTTATTGTCTCACCTTTAGGTAATTTCAAATTTCTCCTTTAGCTTTATCTAGATGAATATGTGATAAATGAATATACAAGTAGTCTTATTACTATATTTAAACTGGTTGTATACTTCTTAAAAAAACCTTTCCCTGTTCTATGTTTATCCCAAATTTCCATACCTGCTGAATATTCACGCATGGACAAAATAGTTCTTGTGAAATGTGGAAGGTGGAAAATTGTAGTCATTTTAGTAAGTAAAGAAACAGATATATACAATTCCATTAATACCGGACAGAGAAGACCGTGATCAGACAGCTCCTATAGGAGCCGTCTGATATGGGTCTACTCTGTTTGCAAATACATGTAAACACATTTATATATGAGGGGAAGGGTTAAATGCATTAGACCTGTGTATATTATGCATACAAGTAAGACTGAAATAAATAAATACTTAACCATTTACTCCATTAATAACCATGTAAAAAATATTGACATCTATAATATTGATTATATTTTTAAATGGCAATCAGGACACTTCTATATGATTTTTAAACAAACCGAGTAGAATCTGATCAGAGGTCGTCTACAGTAGTCATCTTATCTGGGTATACTCTGTTTGTAAAGGTGTATTTATGGAATAAATGGTTAATAAAAGTATATAATCTATGCTGTCTTCTTGGTACTTAATTATTTAACAAGTATTTGGAGCATTGAACTCAATGCCATAGTCCCCTACCGACTGACTTCTATATAAAAGTCAAACAGCTGTAATTCTGTGAAAAATCAAAGTAGTAGCGTAACAGCTATCATTGAATCATTGAATGTACTGTTTCTCATAAAAAAAAAATCTAGCAAATACCGAAAGCATTATACAATGCACTTATACAAACATACCTTTCAATATCTTCTACAGTAACAGCAGGGAAACTGTCCAGTGCAACATCAAATACTGGAGTTGGTCTGCAAAATAACATTTCATTTCCATTATCTTTTTATGTGAATTAGACCCCCATTCAATTAACTCTCACATTACTACACCTCATCATGCTTGTTCCTTATGAGAAGTTTCAAATCAATTGAACCAGTTATTAACTGGATAAGAAATTATGAAAAAGGGGAAGAACTCCAAAAATATTGATGCTAGAGTTATGGCCATTGTGCATGACACTACCCCTCATCATGATTGTTCCATATGTGAAGTTTCAAATCAATTGAGCCAGTAGATAAAGAGCTATTGTCCGGACAAAATAAATATGTAAAAGGAGAATAACTCCAAAAATATTGATACTAGAGTTATGACCCTTGTGCATGACACTAGCCCTCATCATGCTTCTTCAACGTGTGAAGTTATAATGAATTGGCCTAACTTTGTAGGAGATATGGCCGGACAAGAAGCGTGACAGATGGACAGACAGATGGACAGACAGACAGACAGACAGACGGATAGACTGAATCAAGCAAACCTATAGTCCCCCAACCGGTAACCGGTGGGGGACTAATAATGATTTCTATCATGGTCTGCTCTGTTTGCAGATCTTAATTTACTGTCTACAGTGTCTGCCCTCGTCAATCATCCCTATTTTCATTAACATTAAATAAAATGTGTCCATGGGGCAATAATGCCACCATGGCAAAGAGGAAGTAATTTCATACATGAATTGGAATTTATTGAATAAACTTTAAAATTTAATTATCATATTGAAATAATATTTTTCTTCTTAAAACTGTTCATATAGTCAACATTATTTACTCACGACAGACTAGCACAGGTAGTGTTCTGTAGGGATACCATTGTGGAATCAAATAGTATCCCTACAGCTCCAGCCACTGACACAGACTCTTTCCCGACAACATCCATGACAGCTTCAGTCAACAGACTGAGCTGTTTGCTGGCAGGACCACCACCTAAAAATATGAAAGTAACTGCATATGCACCATTTATTAAACCTTTATTCAGTTTAACTTTTATGGAAAAAAATCACATACATACAGGAAATTCGGATATGGTGGAAGATATAGAATCATATGTATATTATTTCATAAACAAACACAGCAGACCCTGATCATATGCCTTATACTGGATACGTCTGATCAGGGTTGACTCTGTTTGAAAATGCATAGAAAGGCAAATTGCCGAATAAAGGGTTAAATGAGAGGATATACTAGCTCATCACAGAGTTCACCCTTCACTCCATGAATATTTATGTAAGAATAATGAAATTGTGAATATTAATCATTTACTCCATGAATATTCATGTAAGTAATAATTACATCATGAATATTAATCAGAACGTTTTTACAAGGACACATTACAGAAGCTGTAGGATCATATATATCTCATTTCATTAGCAAACAGAGCAAACTGATCAGACAGCTCATTTGAGCTATATTATCTGGGTCTACACCATTTGCATTATGGCATAGAAAGGCACATTTATGTTCTAAAAGCTTAACATGCTCCTTGATTTTAAAACATTTTCAATGATTTGCAATCGGAATTGATCAGATGGCTCCTAAAAGAACAGCCTGATCAGGGTCTGCTCTGTTTGCTTTTGACAAGTTGAAGACATGGCCATACACTATTTTATGCAAACAAATCATTTCAGTATAAAGTTTACATTTTAAAATATGAGGCAATAAACATTCAAGCTGTCATCATTTCTTACTTGAGTACTTATCAGGGAAAAACGTTTTAAAACCCTTTACTCACTGAATATAAATTAGAAATGATGACCGTAGCAAATTTAATTAGATTATTATAACAGCTAGTACATGGGCAATCGAATAGCTATATTACTTTCATATTTCCAAATTATCCTATAAGCCATGTTATTCGTTTATAATTTTAACTTAGTAATGTTTTAATATAGCATGCATCATATATCAAAATATTTAAAATAATCAAAATAGGGGAGGGGGTGGTCAACTTGGTTCATATATATGTATTACCAGTCAGGGACAATTCCCTCTTGTAATCACTGTATATTGCTTTGTTCTTGGAAGACATATTCTCCCATTTCTTCTCCAGAACAGAAGCGGTCCTTGGTACTGCAGCTGTGGCATTGAAGGTTTCTTCAATGCCTCTCCAAATGTTCTTTTTTGTTTCACTGGTTATGCCTTAAACATAAATGATACTTAAAACTCAATGGATCAATAAGATTATGACAGAAAGGTAGTTATTCAATTTACACTTTAGGACATTGAAACATAGTGTTTTTGCCATTTTATGCAGAAATAACTCAGGATAAGCAGGATGCGCTTTCCAACCAACTGACCCTATTACTCCTATTACTATACTCTATAATCATGTCACAGTGTGTAGGTTTATCATCACTTGTACGGCCTTGCTGTACAAGCGCGCTTTTAAAGCGACATGGTAGAGTGTTTGACTGCGAACCTGGCGACCCGGGTTCGATCCCGGGTCTGAGCGGGTATGTTTCTTTATAAGAATACCCGGTTACAATCATATGTTGGATAATACACAGACGCACTCAACTAGGTATTTGTCTTTATTACAATGGTTCTTTAGCAGTAATCACATGTCAATGACAAATACAGTGAGAAAATATAATGAGTGTGATTACATTTGATTAACTGCATTTACAAAAATGTGAACTTGGTGTCCTTCAGAAGATGGTTGAACTCTAGATGTACATGTAGACACATGTTTGATAATATATAAGAATATTCAGATTCATATCTTTTAACCCTGTATAGTCAAGTCAAGTAATATTTATTTATATAAAATTCTATTAGCAAACAGAGCAGATCTTGATCAGACGGCTCTTCCAGGAGCCATCTGATCTGGGTCTACTCTGTTTGTAAATGCGTGAAAACATGTTTATATGAGGTAAAGGGTTAATACAGTATCTAGAGTTAATCCTTCTCATGTTGATGCCATATGTTGCTATTAGATGCAAACAGTGCAGACTGCAGACCCAATACCAGACAGTTTTAGAGGAGCTGTCGGGTTATGGTCAGCAGTTTGCAGTCAATGGATATTTATGTTATAAGATTTAAAATAATGTTATATAATGAATATTAATCAGCTGTGACTGTATAACAATACATATGAACAGTCATATTTAACCAAGACAGATACCTGAGAAATTATAGATTGTATACTCTAGTCTCTATTAACCAACAATACCAAGATCAAACAGCTCAAACATGAGCCTTTGGATCTGGGTCTAATCTGTTTGCATTTAGGCATACTTTGGAGAAATGGTTTAAAAAGTCATTAATAAATCTATACATGTATAATTCTTATGGACATGTATCATGAACCATCATGATTGTTTAGAAAAAATGAGCAAAATTAATGTCCCTGTAAGACAAACCCTCTAGGAACCGTCTAATCTGGGTCTACTCTGTTTGCAAATGCTTGAAAACACGTTTGTATGAGGGAAAGGGTTAAACGACCAACTATTTATACATACCATTCGTGAATCTGTGTTTAATGACTTTATAGTTGGTCATGTTGAATTTATCGCTCGTTTCCCCCAACAGGTGGCACAGCAACAGACAATCCTGCTCAGAGAAGTTGGGTGATCGCTGTTTCTTACCTTTCTCCATTGTTTATATTGTAGTCCGTCTGCGTCAAAATTCACGGGATTCCCTTTCTATTATTAGCATGTTTTATCCACCGCGATTGCTGCCATAAAAAGGTATACAAACATGATATGGTAATGAAATACAAAGAGTATTTACAAAACATATCACATATGCTACCTCCCTTATCTCTGGATATGCCTTTCGACACGACGAGAACGTCACAGGTGTGAGAAAATCCGATTCATGTCCGAGATCGCACGTCCAATTCCTGTTCTACCGCCATTTTGTAAATCAATAAATTATGCGCACGCTAACCGGAAATGACAGCAATACTTCATTTAGACACGGGAAACACCGCGAGCGTCCGTAGTTACCTACTTAAGATATTTCTTAAGTGTCTGAGTTTCAACTAAGGGGAAAAAAGTATCTTAGGAATTTTTTAACTAAAAAATTCCTAAGACGCTTTATGAATACAGCCTTAGGTATTTTTTAACCTAAGTGAATATTTCCACTTAGTTAAAAAAAATCTTAGGAAAATCCTTAGGAGCTTTATGAATACGGGCCCTGGTAAACAGCTATCCTACCAGTACGTTTTACTGGGGTCTATTGTCGTCCTGGATTTGACGGGGTGGTGTCTTGTTATTACTGGCAGAGTGACCATGCTACTTTGACACTAAGTCTGGTCTGTGGCCCTCGCTTCTCGTTTTCTCCAAATCAACACACGGTTATCACTGCCGGTCACCATTTTACTTCCATCCGAAAAAAAAATCGCTTTATCCCACCTCCCAGAAGTTGTAACCTCGTCCTTTTCTCTCTACACCATGCGAGCCGCCTGGCTCTGCTGGCTCTTGATATACAATCACTTGCTTTTTACCATAAACTTCACTCTTTACACTTAAATTTCAAAATACGCGCTCCACAAAACTTCAAAACAACATTTTTCTCCCAATAATTCTACGTCAACATGGTTTCAAGGAATTTGTCTATAAATAGACATTCATGCATGGTAAAAAAGAAGTAGTTCCATAGTGTATCGGCTACTGGTTACCGACTTCAAGTAAATCATGGAGCAACGGCAGAGAACCAGCTCTTTACATTCACTGAGAAATGAATGTCAAATTTCAACCAATCAGATTCGGCGATTTTGTGTAAACGTCGCTGGATTGGAACCGACAGACTATTGTATATCCTAGATACAATAGTCTTTCGTTCAAAATAAATAGTATGAAAACAATTTATTGTACTTACACTATTGTATCTCAAGATACAATAGTTTTTAGCTCGTCTATTTCGAAGAAAAGTCGAGCTATTGTGATCACTGGGTCGTAGGTGTCGTTGTCGTCGTCGTCGGCGTGCAAAAACTTTAATTTAGCTCATTACTCGAAAGGTATAAGAGGTATCAACATGAAACTTCGTAGGTTAGTAGATCTCCTTGGGGGAAAGGCCCCTACATAAAAACCATAACTCTTGATTTCAATTTTTTGGAGTTATGACCTTTTTCATTTTTATGCCCCCAAAGCTAGGCTTTGGCGGCATATAGTGATCGCACCGTGCGTGTGTGTGTGGGTGTGTGGGTGTGTGTACCTTTTGTCCGGAGTATATTTCCTTTGTCACATCAGCTACGGATACCAAATTTGGTGTGTGAGTTCATCTTGGGATGGGGGAGTGTCGCGTACCATTTTCATGTCACTGTGACCTTGACTTTGACCTTGATTTTACAAAAAGCTTGTCCGGAGCATATCTCCTTTACCTTACCAGCTACAGATTCCAAATTTGGTGTGTGAGTTCATCTTGGGATGGCGGAGTGTCGCGTACCATTTCCAGGTCACTGTGACCTTGACCTTGACCTTTGACCTCGATTTTAAAAAAAGCTTATACCTTACCAGCTACAAAAAGCTTGTCCGGAGGATATCTCCTATACCTTACCAGCTAAGGATTCCAAATTTGGTGTGTGAGTTCATCTTGGGATGGAGGAGTGTCGCGTACCATTTTCAGATCACTGTGACCTTCACCATGACCTTTGACCGATTTTACAAAAAGCTTGTCCTGAGCATATCTCCTTTACCTTACCAGCTACAGATTCCAAATTTGGTGTGTGAGTTCATCTTGGGATGGCGGAGTGTCGCGTACCATTTCCAGGTCACTGTGACCTTGACCTTGACCTTTGACCTCGATTTTAAAAAAAGCTTATACCTTATCAGCTACAAAAAGCTTGTCCGGAGTATATCTCCTATTCTTTACCAGCTAAGGATTCCAAATTTGGTGTGTGAGTTCATCTTGGGATGGAGGAGTGTCGCGTACCATTTTCAGATCACTGTGACCTTGACCATGACCTTTGACCGATTTTACAAAAAGCTTGTCCGGAGCATATCTCCTTTACCTTACCAGCTAAATTTGGTGTGTGAGTTCATCTTGGGATGGCGGAGTGTCGTGTACCATTTCCAGGTCACTGTGACCTTGATCTTGACCTTTGACCTCGATTTTAAAAAAAGCTTATACCTTACCAGCTTTAAAATCTTGTCCGGAGTATATCAACTATACCTTACCAGCTAAGGATTCCAAATTTGGTGTGTGAGTTCATCTTGGGATGGAGGAGTGTCGCGTACCATTTTCAGATCACTGTGACCTTGACCTTGACCTTTGACCGATTTTACAAAAAGCTTGTCCAGAGCATATCTCCTATACCTTACCAGATACAGATTCCATTCCAAATTTGGTGTGTGAGATCACCTTGAGATGGCGGAGTGTCGCGTACCATTTTTTTCAGGTCACTTTGACCTTGACCTTTGACCTCGATTTTACAAAAGCTTGTCCGGAGCATATCTCCTATACCTTACCAGCTACGGATCCAAAATTTGGTATGTGAGTTCATCTTGGGATGACGGAGTGTCGCGTATCATTTTCAGGTCACTGTGACCTTGACCTTTGACCTCGATTTTACAAAAAGCTTATACCTTACCAGCTGCAAAAAGCTTGTCCGGAGTATATCTCCTATACTTTACCAGCTAAGGATTCCAAATTTGGTGTGTGAGTTCATCTTGGGATGGAGGAATGTCGCGTACCATTTTCAGGTCACTGTGACCTTGACCTTCACCTTCGACCTCGAATTTACAAAAAAGGTTGTCCAGAGAATATCTCCTATACCTTACCAGCTACGGATTCCAAATTTGGTGTGTGAGTTTATCTTGGGATGGCGGTGTGTCGCGTACCATTTTCAGGTCACTGTGACCTTGACCTTTGACCTAGATTTTACACAAAGCTTGTCCGGAGCATTTCTCCTATACCTTACCAGCTACGGATTCCAAATTTGGTTTGTGAGTTCATCTTGGGATGGCGGAGAGTCGTGTACCATTTTCAGATCACTGACCTTTGACCTCAATTTTACAGTCCGGAGCATATCTCCTATACCTTACCAGATACAAAAAGCTTGTCCAGAGCATATCTCCTATACCTTAAACGTTGACAATCAACCCAGGGTCCTTTTAACGTTGAGAATGACTTAGGGTCCTTTTTAACTAAGTTTTGACCCTTGGCTCTTTTCTTAGCTATCATAATCGTCAAAGGTTCTGTTTCTAATGTTAAGAACTGACTCCTGTGTCATTTTAACAGCATCAAAATTTCATGTTACACCTGCATTACATTGTATTGTTTTTCCGCCAAAATGCATTTCGGTGTCAAACACTTTGGGGGCATTTGTCACCCGTGACGACTCTCTTGTTTTTAAATTTAGCTGGACAAGCACCAAATCAGATGAGCGTTGGCGCCACACGCGGCTCTTGTTCATTATTTTATTAAATAAACTTCGGCGAAGACTATAGAGTTTACTGTATAGGTGCCCTATGAGTGTCATATGCATTATTGTGAACGAATTTCATAAAATCAATTTTAATGAACATGAATGTAAGATTCGTTTTTATGTCACAGTAAATAAATGTGACTGGACAATCATCATATGTACAAATTATCAATAACTTGAATATTAACTATTCTTCATGAATAGTGCCATGATGAATATCAATTAAATGAATTTTTATAATGACATGTGAACAAGGGAAGATTTGGACATGGCAGAATGTAGAATCAGATCTATACCATTCCGTTAGCAAAAAGAGCAGACCCTGATCAGACAGCTCCTACAGTTATATAGTTCCTCTTCTGACTCTATGATACTTCTGTCTCCTGTACTGTCAGCTCTAGGCAATCATCTGAACTTACATTGTGGTCTTGTCCGGTTTGGGTTAACTGTATTTTTCTCTTTAATTATAGTATAGCCGTCTGATTTGTTTTTACAAGCATATCTGATTGAGAAAAGCTTTAAACAAACGCCTTAAAGAGTTATTTTGAGAACAAAGACTGATATCGGTGCTACGTATCTCGTCCATTCTCTTTTTTTTTTATCAAAGAATAGGCACTTTAGCGCTTTTCTCTATTACATAATAGACAAAAATTAGTATCTGTTTAGAAAGAACAAGTTGCAGTGTTGATTGATTTTGCTTTGTTACCTGGCAAAATATATTTCTGTTTTTCAGAAACGGAGGACATCGACGACAGTTATGGCTACTCAACGAGTTATGGTAAGCCGATTAGACTGAGTCAATTACAAACAAGTCATACTGTTAGTATTTTACCTCTATGTGAGAAATCACGATAACATTTGCAAACAGTTTGGATCCTGATCAAGCAAAACCTTTTATTACGTCGGGGCCAGATCACTGAGATCAGGATTGCCACATGTCAGGGAAATTGACATATTCTCAAGGTGAGGAAATTGTCAAGGAAGTTTTAGAATAGTCAGGGAAATTTGAAAATATAGGTAAATGTCGGGGAATTGTCGGGAAAATTTAGAAAAATGAGATTCATTGCCATATATTTAAACTTCGTGAATATATTACATAAATTATGACAGAAAGGCCAAAATGTCGCAGTGTAACTTGTCAGGGGAAACGTTTAATTTTGTCAGGGAAATGTCAGGGGAAATTGGTTTCTCTTGTCTGTGGTAATCCTGAGGATAAGGATTCAAACTGTTTGACTCTGGCTAGTTTGAAAAAGAAGGTGTACCCAGAGAAAGGCAGAATGTGAAAACTGGCCGACGACATTGCAGCACGAAATTTACACCGACTACAATGGGGCATGCAAAACATTTCGCCGGCAGTAATGCTGCACAAAACCCGACGACGACCATATACGAAACACTTCGTCGATGATAATGTACTAGCCGCTAGCACAAAACTCGCCGACAAGCATAAACACGAAAGCTTTCGACGACGAAAACGTAGCACGAAACTCTCGCCGACGACTATAAGGACAAAAACTTTCGTAGATGATAATGTAGCACGAAACTTGCCGACGACCATAAACACGATATTTTTGTCGACGATAATTTAGCATACGCCGATGACAATGTACCACATGAAAACTGATTTATCCCATATCTCGTGTATCCCATATCTCGCGTAAAGTCGAATAATCGGTAACGCATCGTGATCCAAACTGTCTGACTCTGGTCGTGTTGAAACTAAATGTTAAAAGATGAAATGTGAATCCTGAAATATACATTTTCTACAGAAGAAACTTCAAAGATTGCTCAGCAGACCAAATATTTAATGTAAAAGAGAATGTATGCATTTAAATTTGGCAGCAACAAGAGCAATAATCTCCAAAGATATGTGTAGTGTTTGTAAAGCATTGTTTTGTAGAATTACAAAGAGATGTATTACGAACTAATAGTCTAATAATGCATTCTTTTAATGGTATTCAGCTGTTCCAAGTTTTGAAAATAATTTGAAAATATGCTTTACAGTAATAGTCTGCGAGCCAATTGTGCAAATAGTTCAGATAAGATATGCAAACCATGGTATTTTGTTAGTGAACATGACACAGTACAACCTCGCTAAAGCCACCACCTAAATGGTGCATAATTGTGGGTCTTAGAGCATGGTGGTAGCTTTTTGCAGGACGACAGGAGCTCTCTACATAAGTTTCGTCCTACATTAAGCAACCACCGGCTTTTAAATATGAAATTCTATTCATTAAGTTCTATATCCAGCAAAGTTGTTTTAGGAACTTCAGAGGTATGGCCTTGATTTATCCAAATTTTGCCTTTTTATACGCCCGGTCGTTACTTTTGGTATGGCGCTCGCCCGTCCGTCCGTCCGTTAGCCACTTCTTTATCCGCTCAATAACATGACAACTATTGTCTGTGCTGTCTTCATACTTAGTAAGAAGGTTGGTCATGGTTAGTAAATGACCCTATTGATTTTGAGGTCAATTTTCAAGGTCAAAGTGACCTTCAACTCAAAAATTTTGTCAGCTCAAAAACTTGATAAGTATTTGGTGTGCTGTCTTCATACTTAGTTGGATTAGGAAGGTTGGCCATGGCTAGTACATGAACCCTATTGATTGTTAGGTCAGTCGATAAGTATTAGGTTAGCTGTCTTCATACTTAGTAAGAAGGTTGGTCACGGCTAGTAAATGACCCCTATTGATTTTGAGGTCAGTCGGTCATAGGTCAAGGCCACAGTGACCTTGAACTAAAAGTCTTTTTCGCTCAATAACTTGATAAGTATTAGGTGTGCTGTTTTCATACTTAGCAAGAAAGGTTGGTCATGACTAGTAGATGATCCCTGTTGATTTTGAGGTCAGTCAATCAAAGGTCAATGTCACGGTGACCTTCAACTCAAAAATATTGTCCGCTCAATAGCTTGATAAGTATTAGGTGTGCTGTCTTCATACTTAGTTGGATTAGGAAGGTTGGCCATGGCTAGTACATGACCCCTATTGATTGTTAGGTCAGTCGGTCAGTCGGTCAAGGTCACAGTGACATTCAACTCAAAAATCTTATCCGCGCAATAACTTCATAAGTATTAGGCGTGTTGTCTTCATACTTAGTAGGAAGGTTAGTCATGGCTAGTACATGCCCCCCCCCCCCCCCTCTTGATTTTGAGGTCAGTCAAAGGTTAATGTCACGGTGACCTTCAACTCAAATTAATATTGTGCCTGTTTCGATGGCACATACTTCGGGCGTATAATGAGATGGGGATCTTGTTAGCCTTGTTCGCTCTCTAAGTCTATCTAAGTTATGGCCCTTGATTTATCCAAAATTGACATTTTTAGCCTTATCCGCTCTGTAAGTCAAATAGTCTGATCCAATCTTCACCAAACATTATAGAAATGTATATGGCTATAATACCTGAGCCAAGTTTGAAAACAGCATGATTGAATTAGACACTTTAGAGTTATGACCCTTTAATAAATACAAAATTGGCCTTTTTAGCCTTGTCCACTCTCTAAGTCATTTAGTTCTCATCTGATCATCACCGAACCTTATGAAAATGTTCATGGTTATAATATCTAAGCCAATTTTAATACATAGCAACGTTGGAACAGGTACTTCAGAGTTACGGCCCTTGAATTGTTGAAAACTGTGCTTTTTGTGTCACCTGCTGAGAGGCAGTGTGTCACTTAAGGATCACTTTTCCGTCGTCTGTATGTCCGTCCGTCCGTCCGTCTGTCCGTCACACTTTCTTTTTTGGCTGTCATTTCTAAAGTAATCATTATAGAGCTTTCAAATTTCATATGTGTCTTCCTCTTATTGAGGACCATTGATGTAACTAAGGTCCATCATTCCGCATGCAATAATTTTTAGTTATTCCCCTTTGTTCTGATTTCACTCCAGCATATTAACAGTTATTTTGTGTAAGCTGCGAGCAGGTGACACATGTGTTCCTCCGAACACTCTTGTTTAGCTTTGTCTGCTCCCTAAATCAAAAAGTCTTCATCCAGACTCCAACAAACTTCATAAATATGGTATTGGCCATTATGTTTTGGTCAAGTTTAATAACAAGCAAGATTACACCGGGCATTTTGGAGTTAAGGCCCTTGAATTATTCAAAACTGGTAAGTTGTTTTAGCATTGTCCGTTCTCAAACTCAACGATTTTCTGTCCGACCTTGTACAAACTTCTTGAAAATCTTTACAGGAATACAATATTGATCAAGGTAAATAAGCAGCTAAATTTATTGAGGCATGTCAGGATTATAAAGTAAAAAAAGTAAAGTACCTAGTTATAGTCTACTTTCAGTCCGAATGACCGCTCGGCCGACTGTACATTTACTCCCCTGGTCATTGAGTCATTGGCCTACAATATTGAGCACTGCTAACATATATCAATATGGCGCAATCATGCAGCCGCAGTACCGGCGAGTGACCCTCACAGGTACCCATTTTAACCCCTGCGTGGAGAGGATGTGCGGGTGGGGGACAAGGAAAAGCATCTCTGAAATTTCCGGATTGGACCGGGATTTGACTGATAGTCAAGCGCGTTACCACTAGACCACCGCCAAAATGCCCCTTGAAAATAATAAGAAATGCCTATTTTAGCCTAGCCCTTACCGCTCCCTACATCCAATAGTTTTCATCAGTTTTCATCAGATCTTCACCCAATGTACTGAAAATATTATTTGTGAGTTCATTGTAAAACAAATGATATAAAACATCCTAAAAGTCCACAAAAATAATCTTTGCAAAACATCCAATCATTTTTTAGACTGGAGTAGGTTGGAGACATATGTTTTTCTTAAAAACAAGCTCTTGTTGTTGTTATTGTAGTGTTAAGACCTTGTACATGGCAAAATGAGTTGAGCACATTACTGGGTCTTAAGTAACCCTTATATTAAACATTGAGACAATGAAAATTAATAAGCTTCTTATAATGTCATTATGAACAGGAGATGTTTTGCAAAAATTGTAGAATCAGAGCGACATCTATATTTGAGCAATGTAAATTGTATGTACTGGTCGATTAAGAGTGTAAATAACATATTAAAAGTAATGATATAAAAATAAGCATTTGCTTGTTATTATTGCATTAAAAGAAATGGATGCTTTATTGATACTAAAAAGCTGATCCTTTCGAATTTCCGGTGCAATAGGCTTGCCTCAAGGTCTTGTAAAGTATTACACCAGTCTGCTTCAGTAAATGCACAGTCCAGTGTGCAATTTTGGTTAAATGCGGATTAATTGAAAGTTTAGGTATTAAGTTTGGCCCATTTAAGAGTAAAATTCCTATACATTACGGTGTATAAATGAATGTTTTAGTTGATTATCGACTTGAAACCAGTCACTAGGTCAGAAAGGCCAAATAGTCTATTTCACCGTAATACGGTGACGCTGAAGTTCGTCTATTGGAACGTATGCACATAATAATCACACTTTCATGAAAATCACACGCACTTCAAGAAATTGTCCGCCCAATATTTACAGAATGTCTATTTTAAATATTAGAATTTAAAGAAACCCAGCTATCTGTTCTTTTAGTTTTGAAGTAGTGATTAATTAAATTTATGTACGTTATTGTATAAAATGTGAAAAATGGAGCAGATTGGGACCATAATTGGAGATATCTTAATGTCGTGTAATTAGAATTCGACCTTGCTTAGTGCCACGTATGGCATTTTAAACCATTTTCTTTTTCACAGTTAAACTCCAATATGTGTTTTATATTATAGCTTATCTTATTAGAGTTTATTAATATATGAATGAGATTTTACAATGAAAATGATACTATTCTTTTCTAAGATTTAATAATGACTGATCCGTCAATAATCAATTAATATAATTTATAAAAACGTGCTAATTATCTATCAAACTACAATTTAAACTATTTCGGTATTTGATTCATTTCTTAAATTCACAGTTTTTAAAAGCTTTGGACAAACTCATCATTTAGTTGTTCTAAGTATAATTATTTCATTGTTTGATAGAGTGTCTGAAATCATACTTCTGTCTGTAGTAATTCCAAGAGCAATATGCTGAACTAAACCTTTGAATGATTGCATGATTATATTAAAATAATGCCAATCAGTGTATGTTTTCATGTAAAAATCTTTCGCTTGTTTTCATTCATGTTTACACTATTTCAATAGCAGACAAGTTATATCTTCATTGAAAGGGTTAGTGCAGCATATAAGTATCATGATCACTCATATTCTAAGCATTTTTGTTTCACAATAGATTTTAACAAAACCAGCATGGCTGTTCTCTATAATGGCGCCCTTTCATGTACATTTCTTGTATTCAGCTGTATATACATGTGCTGTAATTGAGCTGTAAGCAGTATTTCAATGATGTGAACATGTGTACAACTGTAGGTGTTAAGTGATTTTTATATGTAAATTGGCATAATATTACTTTCCAGTTTTATTCAGGTTTCAGTTTTTCCTAACAGTTCCTCCTTATTTACATTTGTAACTGTCATTTTGTTCATTCTAATTTACTGGTGTAACTATCATTTTGTTCCTCCTCATCCACTGATGAAACTGTCATTTCGTTCAATCCTCCTTATTTACTGATGTAATTGTTAATTCGCTTCTCCTTATTTACTGATGTATTTTTCTCATTTCGTTCCTCCCTATTTACTTATGTAACTTTCATTTTGTTGCTCCCAATTTACTAATGTAACTCATATTTTTCTGCCTAGTCACTAGTAATGAGATCACCACCCTTACAATTATTTTCCCACAACATATTTAGTGTTTAGAGCCCTAACCCCACACAAACCGTCCCCTTCAGAACATTATCTTGATTGACAGATTATAGTGAAAGCCTACAAAGCAATAACAAAACAGCTTTAAGGGTATTATTATCAAATTCCACGGTAGCTTGGCCCAAAACCAGCTCAGATCACTCTGTAAACTATACTTTGATGTACCTCATCCAACAATCGGGATACCATGTTTGCTTTGTGGTTTTAATGAATTTGTTACAACTTTAATTAAAAGATTCCCAAAACCAAAGGGTTTGTTTGTTACACGATGAATACATGTTTGAAATATGTTTAAAGGTCATATTCAGCGTTTATACAGATGATTTGTATCAATTTGTTATTAACATTATGTTTTATTTGAAAGTTGACTTTCAACATAGATCTACCTTAATATCCACTTATAATTTAATAGCCATACTAAAATAGTTTCATGACAGCTTCGCCACAGGTGACAGTCTCAAACTGATTTTGTGAAGCATATTGATAATGAAAATCATATTGGACACTTCTAATTCAGACCCGCTACACGAGAGTTAGTGTATCATTAAATCTCAATATCTCATTATTGTAATTTCTTTGTATAAATGTTTATGCAGAAGATGTGCATCAAGCGAAATTCTTCCTATGTATTTGTTCATGTACAGCTCGGTATCCCAGCCTTATTTTCGCTGGAAGTCTTAAACTAATGCACCGGTTTTGGACTTTTTTTCGGCATGCAGTCATCTGAATTGTATGTATTGTACGTAATTTAGTCCCCCGAATGTTTTGCCAGACTGTATGCATACACATCATTGGCAAGAAAATGGAAGAAGTAACACTTGTTACATATATATTGTAAATCGCACGTAATGGATGTGTTTAGTTGAGAACGGTCTAGTATGACTTTCTTGATGAATACACATAAAAATCAGTTCGATACTGTCACATGTGAACTCCGCTATAAGAAACTCTGCAATCCTCGTAGACTTATATTGGCAATCGTATCTCATTTTGAATGTCCCAAGTCTTAGAACTTATATCGTCTTCAAATGGCTGTGTCTAATCGGTGTATAAAATATCCACTCTTAGAGTCGTTTGTGTGACTATCAGTACACCAAACTATGGTATGCTCAGTAGGCTAAAAGACTTTGTGCAGTTTCAGCTCTATGCTAGCGTATATCCGCGTTTCATGTCAAAATCTTTCCCTGATAGGGTAGACCCAGATCAGACAGTTCCTGTGGTATCTGATCAGGGTCTGCAGTTTGCTTATGGTAATATTGTTGATTTGATTTTACAGTTTCTAAAATAGCCAACGTTGGTTTATGTAATTCCAGCTAATTAATATTCATGATGTAATTACTTCTTTGTGAATATTTATCAGGTAAAGGGTTAAACAATTTCGGAATCCCTACGTGGGACAAGTCAAATTTATTTTTTCAGCAGGACCTGGAATTTGGCGATTATGTCTGTCAAATTTCCTCTTTATCGCGGATTAGTTTGTGCTCAATGGATATTTTTCAACTTATGCTCTTGCTGGCAAATGTTTATCCAGGTCTTACATAGGATTCCAATTCCTTTTCATCGTGAATACTTCTAGTGTTTTTCTTGACCCTTGTGTGTTTTATCATGACTGTCTAATGCATGAGCTCACAGCCAATTATATATGCTTACCGAGCATGATTTCATGTCCACCATACCGACCTACGAGGGCAAAACAGCTTTTTATCAATATGCCTTGAACTATGTTTTGTACCTATATGTGCAAAAAGACTCTTTGTAATCAAGTACAGAGCCTGCTCGACTTCATTTACGGTCTTCCAATGTTAGAGTAACCGTAATGCGCTATTGTTACACCGAATATGATCACCTGCGAATACAGCTATGTTAGTTTAGCTATGTGGCAATATGGAAATAATTAGAAAAAATATTATCTGTAAACGAACTACCAATGTGTGCTATTGGGATAGTGATGTGTGTGTTACGCGTTGAAAGATGTAAAGGGAAGTGAAGAACAACTAAAATTATTACCGTAAATTAATCTCCCATCTGGGAATGGTGTTGGGGACCTAACCATCAATGAAATATAAAAACATTAAATAAAGAAATACAGGTTTGTCGAAATGCAGACGGCAGCTCGCTAGGATCGCTCTGCATTGACTTATCTGAATTAAACAACCACATTTCTATAAAATGCAAAACCTCCCTTCTTTTAAAAAAGGTAACACCCTGATGGCATCAATTAGATATAATACGGTATTACTAGATGGTACTATGCCTTTGTGAGGTACTATGCCTTTGTTAGGTACCTTTGTTAGGTACTATGCCTTTTTAGGTACTCTGCCTTTATTTGGTAGCGAATAATTACTCTCGGCATTCTTGGCTTACCATGCACGATCCAACAGAGTTGTTCCTTGGCTTCACCATGTCGTTAATCGCTAATTTGGTGTCTCTGTGACCTTGATCTCGACTACAGTTTTAATAAAGAACTATTTCCGGATGATATATCCTCAACTCCTTGCGTTATGATTTCCAAACTGTGTGGGTGAATCTTGGGAAGAGTGGGTGTCGCATAGTACTTGACCTTGATCCTGATCTTAGTAAAGGTTGTAAGTATACCAAAATGTGACGTTCGAAATACCCAAGCCCTTTACGACCAATGTGTCAGCTAAATAAAATAACCTCAAGTCCGCCCGTCACTGTGGAAAAAGTTTGTTACTGAGGCGAATTAATGAGTCGGGGTGCAAGATAGTGTGCTTAGTAAAGCTATGCTAACGTTTGTTTCAGGTGACATGCAGGATATGGCAGACACGTGGCAGTAGGCAGAGCTATTAGGACATGAACGTAAGTATGTATTGCCTTCTATAGCTAGCACCGAGCCTGTTGTTTGTTGATTTTGTTTTATCAACGAGCAGGCGGGCCAGTTGTATGTTGATGATGTGTTATTGACGAGCAGCCGGTTTAGTTGTATGTTGATGATGTGTTATCAACGAGCAGCCGGGCTAGTTGTATGTTGATGTGTTATCAACGAGCAGCCGGGCTAGTTGTATGTTGATAATGTGTTATCAACCAGCAGCCGGGCCAGTTGTATGTTGATGATGTGTTAACTACGGGCAGCCGGGCCAGTCGTATGTTAATGATATGTTAGCTACGGGCAGTCGGACCAGTTGTATGTTGATGATGTATTATGAACGAACAGCTGGTCTAGTTGTATGTTGATGATGTGTTAGCTACGGGCAGCCGGTTCAGTAGTATGTTGATGATGTGTTATCAACGAGCAGCCGGGTCAGTTGTATGTTGATGATGTGCTAACTACGGGCAGCCGGGCCAGTCGTATGTTGATGATATGTTAGCTACGGGCAGTCGGACCAGTTGTATGTTGATGATGTATTATGAACGAACAGCTGGTCTAGTTGTATGTTGATGATGTGTTAGCTACGGGCAGCCGGTTCAGTAGTATGTTGATGATGTGTTAGCTACGGGCAGCCGGGTCAGTTGTATGTTGATGATGTGTTAGCTACGAGCAGCCGGGTCAGTTGTATGTTGATGATGTGTTAGCTACGGGCAGCCGGGCAAGTTGTATGTTGATGATGTGTTACCTACAGGCAGTCGAGTCTAGTTGTTACCTGTATGTTGATAATGTGTTGCTCTGTCTATATTAGATTTTGTTACTGTTTTAAAACATTGAAAGAAATATCCACTGTTTTTGGTATGGCGTTAAAATGTGCAGTCTGTTTAATTCTTGACGAAATCGGGATTGTTTTAAGCGTAACATTTAAGGGCGTTTCACACACAAACTCGTGCAATGCATTCGTATTCGATGCACATGTCATTTCTAAAGGAACACAAACTTTTTATCTTTATCCTAATAGTCTCATCACATATGAAGACTGTGTGATAAGATGGTTGCTAGATTAGTAGCTAGGTCTGTTCGTGTTTAGTTGTCTTATGACGAAAAGTGGAAAAATCTCGCTAAAGCCCTGTTTACCAATTAACTCTTTCTTTCCTTCATATAAACGCATTTTCAAACAGCGTAGACCTAGATCAGACGGCTCCTATAGAAGCCGCCTGATTAGGGTCTGTCCTGTTTGCTAATGGAATTTGATAGATCTTTTTCTTTAGTTTCTAAAGTGGCTACAATGTTCTACGTTCCATACTTCGCTGTCCATAACTATTTTTTCCATAAATATTCAGTAGCTGTTGAAATTTGGAATAAACGTAGAACAGGGATAGAGTTAATACTCTCCAAATAAACCCGAATGGGTCATGGTACTAACATAATAAGTATACGTGTATAGATAATAAGTACGGTATGTCTATAAAGTACATGTTTATATATTGGCTTGTGTAGAACTGGAGTGTGTTAACTTATCAGTGAAATACCAATGTGACCTACATTGTAAGGTCTGTGTCCTGAAGCCTGGTTCACCTGGGGACATGGAGAAGGGTCAGTAGAATGAGCGGCTCCTATCTAACACAAACACCCGCCGAGAACAACCTGTAGCATGATGTGCAGTTATTGGCAAACATATTAGTGCGTTTCTTTTTTCAAAATACAAAGTGTACTCAATGCCAATACAAAGTATATTTAATTTCACCTATGACACGCAATCAGTGTTAAACATCTTGGATGCTGGTTAGACAAAGAGTAAATTGACGTCTCGTCTGGTTCAAAACTTTGTTAAGGTTATCACTAATTCACCCGTAGTATACTGAAAGTTAAATACTTGGTAAACAGAGACATTTGTTTTATCACTGTTGTTACCTGCACTATTTTGTATGGCTGATTCCAAACACAAATGTCAAAACGATGTGTCGATGCTGTGGATATATTTTATAAACCCAATATTTTTTTTGTCTGTAACAATGTCGTCAGCTTTAAGTTTCAGAGTTTACTTTCGTTCAATTTCTTCTCTAAAACGTAGTGGTGTGTCAGTCAAACAGTTGGGATCCTGATGAGGCACCGAGTTACTTGGACCCAATCTGTTTGCAAATGTAATCACATATTCGCCCATTGCAGCAAGCCCTGCGACTTCAGCGCTAAAATCGTTATTTTATGCCCCCCAACGGCGGGCATATAGTAATCGCATTGTCCGTCTGTCCGGCCGTCCGTCCGTCCCAAATTTTGTGCCCCTTCTGTAACTTTTTTTTATCTGTGAGTGGATTTCAAAATAACCTGGCACAAATGTTCACCACACGAAGACGATGTGTCGCGTTCATCTCCCTGGTCCTTGGGTCAAAGGTCGAGATCATCCTTCAGGGTCAAAGTTCGGGGGGCATAAGTGTTTCACAAACACACTCTTGTTTATAATTATATAATAAACAGAAAGTTTGTTATATGACCTACAAAGTTAATCTCATTGATCTAGGAGTCAATTTTGAAAATGTTCGGTTCGATTTAGCTTTTTAGAAAATCTTTACCAGAGTGTCAAATAGCTTTTGTCCTGATACGAGTTACCCAGCACCTCATCTGGGTCCAAACTTTTTGCAAATGCGGATAGCGGAATAAAGATTAAGAAAGGGCATTGTATCAGTAATCTTCTCAATGTCAAGGTATTGTAAACTAGAAATTTAGTGCGGGATTTTCAGATATATTTTTTTTTTAAAAAAAGGAAAAAATCGCAATTTATCGTTTTCATTTCTAAGTTTTTCATATTTGTTCTTCATTGCTTATTCTTAACTTCAAAATAAACAAAGGTGTGAGAAAAAATCAGCAAATTTGAGAAATCGTGTGATAAGATATCTCCGTTCTCGCTAACCCTTTTGGTGATAAATATGTTTTGTCTGCAAACGATATCGTCTGTTCATAGTGGATATTCCTTCAGTTTTCTTTCTGTTAAACGTGAGTGGTGTGTTTGGATCCTATTGGGACTTCTCATCTGGAGTCAAACTGTTTGCAAGAGCGATTACAGATTAGTCAATTGCACCAAACCCTATGAGTCGCTTTCCAGCGGTGTTCCCCAGGATGGTCACTCGTAGTTTGATCAAAGCTGTTTACTTTTCCTTATAGCTACCACTAACGTTTTCGTGGCATGGGCCTCTTATATCTAACATAAGACATTGTTCACACCGTTTTATACGGTTATGGTTTGTTTGTCGGTGTAAATATCAAATTGAGCTGGTGATAAATTAGCAAATAAATAGCAATAAAATTTCCAAGCCGCCTTACACGATGGATTTGAAATTGTTTAGGGCTTAAGTAGGATTTGGTACTGGTATCTGCGCGGTTTTGACGTAACAATATTCACAACATTGGGATTAAGACGAATTGGTCCGGCTCTTTAAGTGGTTTTATGTATAACCAGGGAGTAAGAAAGTCAAAAACACTGCGACAACATGAGTTCTCATGCCACTTGAACTATCCACGCGGGAAACACGGTGCGAATAGGCACGAGTCATACGGTCATGAAACTATATAGTTCATTCTCACACTAATGTAAATATACAAATAACTCAAAATGTAGCATACATTTACAGTAGAACCTGACTATAGCTACCAACTGTTTTAAAAAACAAATTAAGACCAATTTTAACAGACGCTGTAGACAGCTTTTACTATACAGTGTCTTATATCTTTCGCTAGTCACGGCGTAACCCTTTCCCTGTTCTATATGTATTCCAAATTTCAATACCTACTGAATTTTCATGGACAAAATATTTATTATATAATGAAATATGGAAGGTGGAACATTGTAGCCATTTTATAAAAATTAAAGAAACAGATCTATTAATTCTATAAGCAAACAGAGCAGACTCTGATCAGACAGCTGCTATAGGGGCCGTCTGATCTGGGTCTACTCTGTTTGCAGATGTGTGAAAACGCGTTTATATGATGGAAGGGGTTTAATGTTCTGAATGTTTTTTCTTAACAGAAATAAACATTCTGACACCACAGTTAATAAATCCATGCTCTTATTAGCCGGACACCCGAATTATTCCGACAACCAATATCTCTTCTCCATGGGTTTGTAAACATTAAGTCAATCTGGCACCATTTTGATAATTTTAAATTAGACTGACATAGTTACAGATAGTGTAGACCATGATCAAACTGTACTTTCAGGGTCACTATTTGCCTAAATGTGTCTTTCCGAATTCTTAGGTAATTATATGGTATAATGTTTTTATATTTCAGGCTAAGGCCGGTATACGAAGTAGAGTCGAGCACATGTACAGACAAGGTGGTTAGTAGAAGAGGCTGCTGACTAGATCCGGATTACCATCTTGAAAAAGCGAACAATTTATTTATTTGTAATGTGATATTCAATTTTACACATGTTATAAGGAGATAAATATATGGTATAAACAAATAAAGAAATACAAATAGATATGTGGTGTTATTTACTTTATCCAGATTGAGTTATTGCATGTGATTATTAGCTAAAAAGGACCAACATCATTGCTCGTTACATTGAATTTACCCCAACATAATATTCTCGGATTTAGTTTTCAAACACGTTTATCAGGTTCCCTGTTTCTGTAACAATAGTAGATACTGAGAACCAATCAAACATGTTTAGAGTATGTTTGAGTCTCGAGCATGAGAATGCGTTGTGTATTCAGGCCATGTTATAAAACATTTTGCTTGTGTTTGAGTACATTCTCAAGCACCTGATTGGTCAGATATTTGAGAATGAACTCGTCATCAGGCGCTCTATAACGACGTCATCTGGTGGACCTAATCATAATGTAAGTGGTAATCATGCGAACTGAAACAGCGTAACCATTGTATTTCAAACTACCAATCTACCAAACTTAAAATAATGTTTGCCTTCATAAGGGTCAAGTTTATTGGCAGAAGTGTGTCCTTAAAACTTTGTAAAGCATTGTGTTCTGGTTATTGAGTGTCCAATCCAGTTCAAACTACGTGTCCATAAATATGTTTCAAACCGCTATTAAATGCTGTGTAACAATCGGTCATATACGAGACTGGATCCTATAGTTCATGAACCTGCGCCTTTCTCGAAAATGTATACATTTTCTCCACTTGAAATTTACAAATTGTATTGAATTTCCAGCATGTTGCTGTCCTAATGTTTAAAGGAACCGGCCCGAAAGTCTAAAAGTTTATACATGTATTTTGCACACTAAGTATTTACCGTCCGATAACAAATAAAGTATTCAACAGTTTGGATCCTGATGAGTAATTCGAATCGACGTCTTATCTTAATCCAAGCCTTTCGTATAGCGTATCATGAATATTGGGCGCTAACATAAAAAGAATTAAGATGTACCAGAACACATCTAACAGGTTCCGAAATAAACCTTAGTTTGAGTCTAATCTCATTCTCAAATATCTTATTGGTAAGATTTTGAATTTTATTCAAAATCTTACCAACAATATGTTTAAGAATGAACTCAAGACTCTGACAAAAGGTTTAAACCTTTACTCCATAAATTCGCCTTTAAAACAGTAGGCGCCGTCTGATCAGGGTCTGCTCTGCTTCCTTGTGGAATTATATAGATTGGATTCGACAGTTTCTGTCAGTGCAAACGTTGCTTGTGAGCATATGCGATTTTTTAACATCTAATTAATATTTATGGTGGCATTATTCCATACATGAATATTCATGTAGTAAAGGATTCATAATCCCGGGACCTAGTTGCACACGGTGACGGCGAAGACGATGATTCATGTCGGTTGCTTCTCACGTTGATACGAAATTTAAAGTTTGCTTTGAGAAAAAATGTAAATCGCAAACACACTCGACCCATATCTGATAAATGGAAAATTATTATAGCAACGGACATGGGTTCGCTAACTTGACTGTCCGATAAATATGTGCAGATCCCTTTGGTAATTTTAAATCTGAATACGGAAACCAAGTAAATTGGCATTTGTAACTATAGTGAAGAACCAGATAGGGAGTTATAGAAGAGCCCTCTGATCATGGTCTGCATTGTCATTTAAAAATGGTTTCAACAGAGTTGATAATCCTTTCCATACTAAACAGACTCTACTGTTATACCATTGTGGAACATTCCACGTAGAAAATTCAGTAAAGGTTTAACATACTATCAAGCAGTAACCCTTTGATTAACCCTTTGGTTGCTGTTGTTTAAGCCTGAAGATCCATCATTGTCCATTCAGTATGAAAAGACTAAATGCTAGATTTTGGATTTTGTTGAATTTTGGTATACATGGGTTTTTCCGGTACCCCGAACTTAATGGCAGATATTTCAAAAGTATTGGTTACCATGGTATCCCAGTGGTGGCTTGTGATTGGTCGAAATTTAAGTAGTGTCTGATTTTGCTCATATACACCTGTTGTCTGTTTCTTTACTATCTTGCACATTTCTTGTTGTTCTTCAACAATGACAGCAAAATAGTTATACCTCTGATATTGACTTTGATTACAGTACCTATAATAGATTCAAATGACGTGTATCGCAAACACATACGCGACGGAACACCACCGATTAGTTACGGGTGATACGGAATAAAAACGCAAACGAATAGTTTGTCTAAGACGCGGGCAAATAACAACGGCGAAATTGATACTTTACCATCAAACTTCGTAATTTTACCTGCGTATTCGTAAATTATTTCCACACATTACTTCTTTTCGTTAAACAAACTATTCCAAATGAATCTGGTGTTTATGATGTTAGTTTGCGCAGGCCACCTGTGCAACAAGTATAAGTAAAGCTGCGACAATGTAATTTCATGCATGCGGCGTAGGATTATGTTATGTTTACAAAAAATATACACCCAACTACAAAGACATTTCGACGTCACTGTTTCATGGAATAAAAACACTGATACAGTATATAAAAGCGTTACATAAAGACGACTTCATATACAATTTAATATAAGCTGTCTATCCTTTTTAACCTTTTTCCTGGGGGATATTCATTAAAGATAATGAACATGAATATTAATTAACTGAATTTTTATAACGGCAACGGGAACAAGAGATTTTTACCATGATAGATACAGAAGAATCAGATCCATGTATAACTGTATAAGCAAACAGACCACACCCTGATCATGTGACTCCTACTCCTATAGGAACCGTCTGGTCTGAGTTAACCCTGTCTGCAAGGCGTCTGGTCTGAGTTAACTCTGTCTGCAAGCCGTCTGGTCTGAGTTAACTCTGTCTGCAAGGCGTCTGGTCTGAGTTAACCCTGTCTGCAAGGCGTCTAGTCTGAGTTAACTCTGTCTGCAAGGCGTCTGGTCTGAGTTAACTCTGTCTGCAAGCCGTCTAGTCTGAGTTAACTCTGTCTGCAAGGCGTCTGGCCTGAGTTAACTCTGTCTGCAAACCGTCTAGTCTGAGTTAACCCTGTCTGCAAGCCGTCTAGTCTGAGTTAACTCTGTCTGCAAGGCGTCTGGTCTGAGTTAACTCTGTCTGCAAGGTATCAGGTAAAGGATTAAAAGAAAAAGACATTTGTAAACAATTCATCTTGTTGTTAAACAGTTTATCTTACCAGAGGCAGAGCTGGTGAATATTCGTCTGTGAATTACGTTTGTCATTTCTACAATACTTAGGAAACTACACTATAATATCTTCCCTGCGGGTAAAAACTTAGACTTGGGGCTCTCCAAATACTTCCGTTGCAGATTATATTGTAATTATTCATTCGGGCTACACTTTGATCTCCCCCTGCACGGGTGATAATGTTAAGTTATTTTGCAGCGCCTATACTGGGCAGGATTAGTTGGGATTTGACAAACAAACGACCACACTTCTGTTTTGATAAATGGGCGGACAAGTGTACCACTCACATTCCTCTATGTAAATTTAATTAGTACTTAATACAGTTTGTTTTCGTGAAAGTGTAAAATGCCAGATTAATGTTGATGTTTACGCGCTGATTCGAGACAAGAAGAATCCTTACGAGGCGTTTGTCGGTCCTAATACGTACCGAGGTGTTTTCTGTAGTTCTCCGTGTGTAAAAAAAATACTGCAAGAGTGCCTGTCCCTACCTTGCTATGATTGCCAGTCTATGACCATGTCAATAAATCATAGGCCAATACTGCACACAAACAAAACCAAAGGTGATCAACTTCACAAAAATGACGATCTACGGGACAAACTAGTACTCGTTCACATATCTACACGACTCCGTATCAGGTCGTAAATACCAATTACATTTGACAATATAAAATCATTTTCCCTAAATCGGGGACCGTAAATTAAACAAGACCAAGTCGAACCTGCCTATCTCTACCACATAATAAATAAACATGGGGTCTATAAGAGCAGCAAGTTGCTTAATGCAGGACGAACGTTTGGCAGAAAGCTCTAAGAGGACCTGCATTAAGCTGCCATCTGTTTTAATAACCCAGTAATACACTTATGTTGGCCGATCGCTTTAGACAGGTTTTACTGTATATAGTTGAAATTTGTTGCAGCTAAAATATGTTCGAAGTGCGACGCAACACTTATGGAACTATTACTGCAGAACTACCGTCAGACGACCATTCAAAGTATCATCCCACTTTGCCTTAGAACTGGTTTTTTTCTACTTCTGGTCATAATAATGTTTTCAACTTCCAGGTCGATGTTACACACGTGCGTGTCGCTAGCTACGCCCCTGACGTGTTTAACTGTATAGCTTAAGATTTTACGTTAAACACATTACCCCCTAGTGACGCATTTTTGCGCCTCTATAAAATTTACATTGTGAAACCATTGTGATAAATAGAGCATTTGCTCCATAGGAGCAAATGCTCTATTTATCACAATGGTTTCAGTACTACACAATTCTAAAACTGTCATTTTCTATAATTAATGTTCCTTTCCGGTAGATTAATTCAAAAAGGTGGAGTCTAAAAATAGCCTAGGAGAGAATGAGTTAAATAACAAGTTATAACAATTGCTACACATCGGACAAATGTATAAGAAATTGAATTGACAAATATATTTCATGATCAATAATTAGTCATTACATTTTAAATTTTAACAGTCAGTGGTGCTTCAACGATGTCCTGAATGGGTTTCCGTATACATAAAGTCCGGTGACGGAAGAGACGGTTTTCTTTGATTCAGTAAAGATTGATTTGTATTTTATTTCCTGTCCTAAAGGATGTACCAGTCTCCCTACATCAGCACGTTTGTCATACTTCTCTAATTACCCAAACTATTCGTATACCTTAATTATTCGCACAAACTTTGACAAATAATGCAAACAGAGATCAAAAGACCCCTGAACGAGTCGTTTGTTCAGGGTCAGTCAAAGTTATCAAAATGAAGCTAAACTGAAATATTCAGCTTTGATCACCTGTGGAGAGGTAAATTTGCGTGTCAGAATATTTAAGGTAAATAAGGTATCCGAGAGAACTAGGGCCAGGTGTATACAGAAACGTTAATTCTCGACAAGTTGCATGTTTACATAAACACACATGACCTTGCATTTGCACTGTCATGTAATGATTGATCAAAGCTGACCCCGCAAGTGTGCGCTGTTATCAAAGGAAGAAAGTGCCGTGCAATGGTTTGTCATGAGAATAATCGTCTTAACGAAAATGACGCGCACTTCCTATATCACCCCTATGCTTAATTTGTACACACCATTCTAGCTCCGAATTATTGAACGACTGCCAAACAGTTTGGATTATAATGCAATGGCGAGCTACTAGGCGACTTATCAGGATCCAAGCTGTTTGCAAATGCAAATCAGGTCACGATTTACTGGATAAGGATTATTTTTCCGACCAATTTATTTTGCATTGGTATTTATTTTACACGTAAATAATAAGCGCAGTAGGAAATGATTTGTATAGTCTTAGAAAATGTGTCATGAACACGGTTTAGCCCTTTACTCTGTGAATATTCATATAAGAAATAATGACATCATGAATATTAATTAGATTATCTTTTATAATGGAACATATGCATAGAATTGTTTGGCCATGGTAGAAACTGTAGAAATATATCGATATTATTTCATAAGCAAAACAGCGGGGTAAGGGTTACATGCTCAAACAGAAAGTTCTTCCAGCCATTCGGCAATAATGTCTGTGTTATGACACACAGTTTCTTGGTGTCTCATCAGGGGAACTGTGTTAAGTTACTAAATAATCAAAACCTAGCAAAATAAAAGCTAATGTAAAAGTGGTATAATGATAATAATAATAATGTCAATAGAAGCCAAAGAGACCACTAAAAAGAGAACTAAGTCTGGGTATTTTGCCATGCATTAAGCAACCACCCTTCTTTTAACTCTTTGCATGCTAAGTAATGTTTTTGTCTGCAACAAATTTCGTATACTTCGATTCTTAAAATATAGATGCTCTCATTTATTTTTTTAAAAAAGGAGAAATGTGTCACAGTAGGCGACAAATGCCTCCAAAGCAAAGCAATGACCTTGAAATGCGTGTTGCACAGTGTGGCCTGAATTTCCCAAGATGAACTCACGCCTCAAATTTGGCATTCCTACCTCAAGTACTATAGAAGATACGCTCCGGGCAAGGTTTTTCTACAGCTCATGAACTGGTACGCAACATTCTACCTTCCATAGATGTACTCATATACCAAATATGACATTCCTACCTCAAGTAATATAGGAGATAAGCTCCGGACAAGGGTTTTTCTATTCCTTAGGTCAGCGGTCAAAGTCACAGAGATCTGAAAACTGTAAGCGACACTCCGCGATCCCAAGATGTGGCCACAATCCAAATTTGGCATTCCTACCTTAAGTGAAATAGGAGATACGCTCTGGACAAGGTGTATACAAAAGGTTTTTCTATAGCTCAGGTCAGTTGTCAAGGTCAATGTCACAGCGACTTAAAATGGTATGCGGCACTCCGCCATCCCATGATGTACTCACACACCAAATTTGACATTCCTACCTCAAGTAATATAGGAGATAAGTTTTTTCTATAATTGAGATCAGAGGTCAAGGTCACGGAGACCTGAAAATTGTATAGTTCGATTTCGAGCGCTGAGCTGTGACTGCACTATTCTATTTATAGAAGTTGCAACCATTCTAATTTATGGGTATCGGGATTATCGATTTAATTGCGATACAGAAGGCACACTATCCTTTTTATACCGTGAAAGGTAGGTAACTCCGGAACATATACGTGTTTGGGACGCGTTTTACCTCTACGGGTTGGCTCGTCCTAAAGGTCACAGCTCACGGGTCAAAATAGAAATATATGCGACACTCCGCCGTCCCAAGATGTATTCACACACCAAATTCGACTTTCCTATCTCAAGAAATACAGGAGATATACTCTTGACTGTACACGGATATACAGATACAGAGACACACAAACGGACAGTTCGATTACTATATGCCACCAAAGAATGTGTTGGTGGCATGTATATGGTCAAAGTGCCAAATTATGAGACGCCTCATCTGGATCCAAACTGTTTGTGTGCATGCTGGTAGTGAAACAGTTTCACTACCAGCATGCAAATAGTTAAAGAAACGTGTTTATTAATAAAGTGGCCG